>MU224917.1:239139-266282 GCA_018584345.1 Thuja plicata
TGAAAGATGTAAATGTTTTTGTATTTTTAAAGAAATATGTGATTTTTATTGTTGAAATATAAATGCAAGAGCATGAAATAAATCTACATGTAAGATCTAACATAAAATGCAAATCTAACACCAAAAAAGAAGGAGTTGTCAATCGCGGGTTCACCAAAATGTAACATATAAAAATGTTACTAATGTGTAACATAAGAAAAGATGTCACATTTGAAAATGTAGATGTGTGTGTGATGTGTGGGGAAGATAAGATGTTCCTTTTAACCTCAAATGCACAAATGAAAGATCCAAATTGATTAATCCAAAAGAAAGATCAATGCACAAATGAATCATCCATTCAGAAATGAGAGAAAAGAGGAAAGATCTTAAATTCCCATTTTAGAAAGGAATTTATATGATAGTTCTAGGAATTGAAATGGATGAGATGAAGTACCAACCTTAAAATAGTGCAGATCAAAGAATGTTTTTTTCTGAGGTCTATAGGCTATTTCTAGAAAAACAAAAGTATGATCTGGAAAGGAAATGTAGAGACGAACAAAACCCAGAAATCATTTTCTATTTTGATGTCATCTTATGAAAAAGGTCGACCTTGACCACAAATGTCAACCCTGACCCCAAAATGTTGACCCTGACCCAATAATGTTGACCTTGACCTGCACAGATCCGAAAGTGACTCTGTTCGCAGATCTTGAAAGTTTGCCAAAAAGGGTATCCAGATCTGGGCTCAAATCCACTTTTCTATACCTGTACCTGCAAGAAAAAGAGATTTGTTTGTTGGGGGGGAGGGGTTTTCCTTGGTCAAACCCTGGTTTTGGAATTAACCTCAAATATATGTAATTGAAATTGTAGAAATAAACAAAGTAAATAGACAAACTCGCCTTGCTTGTATGGAGACCCTTGTGGTGGATTCAAATCCTTATATCCACAAGGATGAATGCTTGAAGTTGTTTGAACTTTGTAGAAGAGTATGAAGTTGATCTACCATGCCAATTCATGGCTCCATGGAAGTAAATGTGCTCAAGTGCTTGCATTGAGAATGTAGATGTCTTGAATGCTTGAGAGATCTTGGTATTGCTTCTTGATCATGATTAGAATACTTAGCTCACTTGATGATGGTTAGAGAAAATGAGAGAGAAATCCCTTCTTTTATAGTAATCTTGGGCACAAAGGCCAACATAGAAAACAATAATTAAGGGTCCATGGCACAAAACTCTAGAGAGGTGCACATGGAGAGGAGAACCAAATTAAATTCTTGACACAAAACTCTAGAAGGGGTCCACCCTTAAGGTAGAAATAATTATTTAAGAGCCTTGTCACAAAATTCGAGGTAAGGCCAACCCCAAAGTTAATTTGAGCATTGGGCACAAAACTCGAGAAAGGCTTATCTCAAATAATAAATTAGGAATCCTACATAAAGCTCGAGAATGGTCCACCTCAAATATTAATTTAAGAGTTTGACACTTAACTCAAGGAATAATGGCCCCGAAGAGGGAAAATATAAAATTTTGATGAAACCCAGAAACTAGGACTCAATCCAAAGGACCCTGGACCCTAGGGTTAGGGTCGAGGTCGACCCTGACCTAGGTCAGGGTCGAGGTCGACCTTGACCCAGAGGGTCAGAACCTCAAGAAATGTGCCAGAGTCTCAGAAACAGAGAGAAAAGGCAGAAAAGAGGGGTAGAACAGGCACATAAGCACATGAAACTCAATGGAAGAATGAAGGTGTCTAAATTAGGACCATAACAACTTACTAGGGAGGGATAAAATGTCTCAACATGGAGTGCTTCCATTTTAAGATGATACAGTAAGGATCTACTATCATTCATTATAATCACTTGAGATACTTCAATTTATACAAATACATAGTATGATAGATAATCCATGTGACATGAAGGGGCTTCCATACTTGTGATAGTTCCATCTAGTGATCAAGGAAAAAAAGAGGAACCTGACAATAGGGTACCTAGTAGACTACCTCAAGATACTTCTAGTTCATGTCATCATTATAGTGTGGAATTTACTTGACTATATAGTCTTTTTGACTAGGAAACTCTTTACTTATTTACTTGTACAAGTTGATATTCTTTGTTAGGATATATCTTGGAAATAAAGGTAAAACCAATAAATTAATAGGCCATTGTAAGCGAGTGAACTCTAAAAATTACTATAGATATTTAATCTCAAGACATATGATAGTTTGGAAGATCCTTTTTCCCCTTATATATAGACATTAGTAGGTAGGGTGAACCCCTTTATTCTAATTAAGTCAACACATGGAAATATTAAGATTAAGCATAAATGTACATGAAAGTTTATAATATTTAAATTACATGCATGTGAATGTAATTTGAAATTATGTTCTTTTTTTTTAACTTAATTATGATGAAAATGTTTAATTGAAATGCAAATTATGTGATATGATATGTTGGTGTTTAATGTTCAATGTTTAATGTTTAATTGAAATCCAAATTATGTGATATGATATGTTGGTGTTTAATGTTTAATGTTTAATTGAAATGCAGATTATGTGATATGATATGTTGGTGTTTAATGTTCAATTTTTAATGTTCAATTGAAATGCAAATTATGTTATACGATATGTTGGTGTGTAATGCTTTCATCTAAATGATAATGATTCATTTTGTTTACATGTATGAACCTTTTTTTTAATTCTATTTTTATTTGTGTATGTGTATATGCAAATCTTCATATATATTGTCCATAGTTCACATGGCATCTCCAAGTTCAGATCCTCATGGATCTTCACATAGTGTCCACCCAGATAGCGAGGCTTAGGCATCTCATGGTTCATCTCACCATACTCCTAGGGAAGGGAGAATGTGCACCATCAAACTACTCAAAGATTGCACGTCGCTCTAGCACAACTAGAGAGGACATTGAAAAACATTATTGCCCTTCCCAATAGGGACAAGATATCCTCCATTAGAAATGAGTTGATGTGTATGATTGACCTTTGTCAATCATACAAGCCATATGATTACCCTTCTATTTATTTATTTTATGCCTCTCTATCCCACAGTGTAAATTATGGAAACTTTAAGTGGAGACAAGTTGATATAGAGGTTTCATTAGGAAATGTGAAATCCATGTTCCCATATTACAAGGAGAAGAAAAAAGTTAGGGCATATTAAGTCACTAAGTGCAGAGATGATCTTGTTGCACCATTTATATATACCCTAGATGGTTGGCGAAACATTACATGTGGCCGCAGAAGGATGAGTTGTCATGATATTTTTTCAAACAATTGTATGTGGAATTTTATTTGGGTTGGGATGTTGATTACATTGATTTTCAATGACATGATGGGTAGGGAAAGGGTAGGGTTGCAGATAGATTTAGATGTCCTATTGATGATGCACCACTGCCCCCTAGTAAGAGGGCATTGATAGGTCCAAACCTTTTGGTTCTTCCAAAAGTTTTAGAAACAACCACTGGTGTTGGAGATGTTGCAGCAGAGGACACATGACTTGGGATGTATTCTAGAATTTCCACCATTACGAGTGAGGTTGACGAGATCTCATCTGAGCACATGGGAAGATATATGATGCATTCTCATACTAGCCCTATAGTTACTCCTTCAGATCCCTTCCATGATGCACAAATCTGTTTTGAGTTACCCACATGTGATGATATTGCACGGGTACCTGAGGGTAGTTTGCACGAGATGACCTCCTATTTATCGAGTGATCTCACAAACAATTATGAGGCTATATTAATATTACAAGGAGTCACTCCCCAGAAGATGTCAACCTTTATTAGACATGTACTTTGGAGACCGTCCACTGGTAGAAGTCACAGATTTGGAGATGTAAATCCTGGTAGTTTGGTGCAAGAGGATATTTTGATACATCCTATGGCTCCTCCAATCCACCATACACCTCCTCCACAGTAGCCATGATTTCATAGGGAAGATTTTTCTACTCTACTTATGGATGAGGGAATTGATCCTGATGCAGTGCCATTACACTCTTTTGATTTATCTGGCATCAGGTGTCCGTTCCAGGAGAGAAGTAAGGTAAGAAACCAAAAATTGATTAAAAATGGTTTAATTGTATATATCTAGACAGAGCTTGCTACATATATTTTTTAAATCAGTTGATTGTGTATATATTTTTTGAATTTTATATATTGTGCATGATTTTATGATGAGCGTTGCATATGGAGATTTGGAGGCACCTGGTGATCTTATTCATCAGGATGGACAGGTAAATTTGTATATATTTAAATTTAATTTAATTTTGTACATGATCTGAGAATGACTAGTAATTTTTTATCATGGCATTTTTGTATGTAATGTAGACCCCCTAAGGAGAAGGTGGATCGGAGGAGGGATCAGCTCACGGCTCGACAAGCTAGGGATATTACTTGTTAGATGATTGTGGACATTTCTAGATGATACATTGTTATACACATTGTGGACATTTCTCTGATACATTTCTATATTTATGTTTTGGACATTTCTCTGCTACATTGTTATACATGTTGTGGACATTTTTATATGTTTTTATACATTTTTATACATGTTGCACGGACATTTCTCTGATACATTTTTATACATATTGTGGACATTTTTATACATTTTTACATGATACATTAGATGGATATTACACGTTACATGTTGACATTACATATTACATGTTAGATGGATATTACATGTTACATTCAACTATATGAGTTAGTATCACATGAGTAATAACATGTATAGGTATATAAGTGAAACATAAGCATATAAGCATATAAGTAAGCAATGTAAGTTCAACACATAAGCATCTAAGCATATAACTAAGTCAAGTACACATGTAACACATGGCATATAAGTAATACATGTAAGAAATATAAGTAACACATATAAGCAATATAAGTAACACATGGAATATAAGTAATGTCATATTCAAAAGCAATATAAGTGACACATACGCATATAAGAATATAAGTAAGTCAAGTATACATGTAACACATAGTATATAAGTAATACATGTAAGTAATATAAGTAAGAAATATAAGTAACACATGTAAGCAATATAAGTAACACATGTAAGAAATATAAGTAACATGTGGCATATAAGTAATGATATATTTAAAAGCAATTATAAGTGACACATAAGCATATAAACATATAAGTAATTCAAGTACACATGTAACACATGGAATATAAGTAATACATGTGTAAGCAATATAAGTAATACACATGTAAGAAAAATAAGTAACACATGACATATAAGTAATGGCATATTTAAAATCAATATAAGTGACACATAAGTATATAATCATATAAGTAAGTCAAGTACACATGTAACACATGGCATATAAGTAATACATGTAAGAAATATAAGTAATGACATATTTAAAAGAAATGTAAGTAATAACATATTTAAAAGAAATTTAAGTGACATATATAAGTAAATTGACATATAAGTATATAAGCAATATATAAGGAGTCATGGTGGCTTACGGGGATGTAACTTGTCATGATGTCTTAACAGGATATGAAGCTAGTCTTCAGGGGATTTATTAAGGCACAATGTCTTAAGGGGATGTCTTAAGGGGATATGAAGCTAGTCTTAAGGGGATGTCTTAAGGAGATATGAAGCTAGTCTCAAGGGGATGTCTTAAGGGGATATGAAGCTATTCTTAAAGGGATGTCTTAAGGGGATATAAAGTATAAATTTGAACCTTGAAAGCATACATGTATAAGCATATATCAAAACATTTGAACCTTCAAAGCATACATGTGTATATGTCATAATTAAAAATGTATAAGCAGTATAAAAGAATACATAAATTGCATATATCAAAACACTTGAACCTTAAAAGAATACATGTATAAGAAGTATAAAATCATACATAAACTCTATAAATCAAAACATTTGAACCTTCAAAGCATACATGTATAAGAAAATTTATAGTAGTTCGTTGTATCTCTAATTCAAATATGAAAGTATAAGCCATAATTATATATCAAAATATTTGATCCAAATTTATATATATAACCACTCCTAGAAATCAAACTATATAGTAATTTGTTGTATCTCTAGTTCAAATGTGAAAGTATAAGCCATAATTAAACAAGTTTCTAAGCCTAAATATCTTGATACATATAGTCTGGATCCTCTTTATCTTTTATTATCTCCAAAAGTTTTTCATTTTCTTCAATAAGCAACCTCCACTTTTGTTTTCCATGTCCTTTTTTGGCATTGTCTCAAATTGCAGCTTTGTCACTATAACCAAGTGACTGTAATGTAGAACTTTTTGTCTAGGCATATAATCAATAAATTGAACACCTTATTTGTTTATCTTTGTTTGCTGATAATAGGTTCCTTCAATAATAACTGAACTAGTAGGATACTCTTACCCATCACCATCTATAGTTATTTATGGCAATTTGTATTTTTCTTTTGAGCATCTTAGTAGATAATAATCTACACCTTATGTATTCTCACAGTTCGCAACCACAACAAAAATATCACCTATAAACAAATCATCCTATAAATTAGAAACAAAATGAAGATAAATTATAATCACTTGCCATAAATTAAAATTAAATAAAAGATTTAATGCATGTACACACACACCTATAACAACTAAATCAGAAACATATTCATAATTAGTTGAATATATAGTATCATGGATGTCTATGTCATTATCATCATCTTCATAAGGAGGCATTTTGATCAACTATTTCATTTTCCATTGTGAAACATATCCGCATGCAATATTTTGACATTGACTATTTACATTGTTTTCAATACAATCAGCACAAAAGCATGATTTTTCTCTTACTTGAATCAATGGAGGATTGTTGTTTCTTGTAGCCATCACTTGATGTAAACTTATAATACCAACAATTGATTGAGAATTGTAATGATTAAATCGATCAATATATGTTACATATACATGTTCAATGAGATTCAAGCACATTTTTCAGATCAATGTACTTACATTATATAAAGTGAAAAACATGTCTTTAATATAAATTTTAAAAGAATCTAAACTCAATATTTTACCTTTGACTTCCCAAAAATAAAGTTTGTTGTCTATTGTGTCACGAATAGCAAAATGACTTCGGCACCATTCAATAATTTCCTTTAAATTGTCTATGTTTTTGATAAAATAAGCAGCAAGAGGGTGTTGGCCCGTGAAACAGTGGACTAGAAGCACATTAATAGCATATTAATGGCACCAGTCGAAGCTTATAGCAGATTAACAGTTTATCACAGGCATTAAAATTCTGCCTCTATCAAAAACAAAAGTTTCAGTTCTACTTAAAAAGATAAAACCAGAGAGCTTGTTAACAGTAACGTCTTCAAAAATATTGACACTAAGCCACGCAGGGCTCGACCAAAACAAAATTATAAACTTAAAATTAACCCCCATAACAGAGCAGGGTAACCAAGGGACCATCCCAGACAAAAAAACCAAAACCATCAGCAACAAAATTAATTTTTCTCTCCCAACTGTTTGGATAGTAGGGATCGTGCCCATTCCTCCTGGAGAAATAGAAACAGGTCTCTATTCTCCTCATTCGCTTCCAGTTTTCCGTCAGCCAGCTTCTCCTGCACGTTGCAAAGGGTTAACGTCGAGGCATGCATCACTTTCAGAGCAAATTTGTTTGTCCTCCTGTAGAGGTCCATCATGTCCTACATACCCTTTTTGATCTCTGCAATTTCCTTGTCAATATTCACAAATTTGCTTTTGAGGGTGCTTGTAAAATTGCATTTTTCCTCCATTCCAGCTGAGAGGGGTTTAACCTGGGGGTCACCGAGGGGGCTTTGGAGAGGGGTAGGGCTCGTAGTTCTCTGGGGGTTGGATAGGGGGGTGTTAGCAGTCGGGCTCATACAGCCTTCCGAGGAAACCTTTCTGGAATTTATGGATTGGGAGGAATTTTCAGTGAGGGAGATCTCTTTGGAGGCCGTCTCCAGCATCTTGATTTTGCATTGCTCTTTGGCAATTTTGTTAGACCTTCTTCGGCCAGACCCGCTAAGATCCACCTCAAAATTGACAAGGGTTTCAGTAATTTTCTATTTTTTGGGCTTAAAGACTGTCTCGGGTGTGCTGTCAGCCCCTTTTTCTTCCATGCAATCCACAGAGTATGAAACATGAGAGTCCTCCACTCTATCCAACTTATGGGTGGGGATATTAATACTTTTTTTTCAGGATTTTTTCTCAGACTTCACAGGCCCCTGTGTTATACGGATGGACTTTAAATTGTCTATGTTATTACCTAAATAATAAATATATAACTATCAGTTTAAAGAAAATGAAGAAGCTCCAAATATATACCTTGTGCAAATTAAATTAAGAAATAGTTTAAAAACACCATGTATTCACACCATTTGTACCTACAAGTTCATGTTGTCAAAGTGCATGCTTCACACGTGATCCCGCTCTAGCGTGCTCTTTATACCCATGTCCACTTTCAAAAAATTTCCACAAAAACTTAAATTCGCATCTTGCATGTTGCATGGATAGCCAAGTAAAGGCTTTGATAGACATAAATTGTCTTGTAATTACAAATCAAATCAAAACCAATTATAAAAACATGCAAATCAAGAATTTAAATATATACAAATGTACATACTCTGGAATTAGATTAAAAGTAAATTATAACTTTAAAATGAGAATGAAAATCAATTTCAAGAATTTTGTACTTACCCTCAAAACCATCAGACCAAATCCATTGTTTTGAAGCATATATCACACAATTCTCAAGATCCTCAAAAAACATTAGATAAACATTGGGCTAGATAGATCCTATCATGAACCTTATCATCGTTGATATAGAAACGAACCTCCTTGATGATAATGCAATCATTTGGATCATTACTTTCTACACCATCCAAATCAAAATGTGTGTGTCTATAGATCACTTGCAAAAATATTGCTACTTGAGCAGAATGATAATATTGAGCCTAAATTTTTGATTGAGGGGAAAATGTATAGTTCTCAAAGAAATTTACAATTGAAAGAATACAACCAGGTGGAAAACAATATTTGGAATCATGAAACTATTTAGCTTGTCATTGTGCACCATGAAAATGTTTGATATGTAAATAAATTATAGTACAGAATCTATTCATAAATTCAAGGTAGGGCAATTCACTCTCCTTCAATGCAATTTTTTTGGATTCATCTCATGTCTTAGTTTGGTATGTCTCATATTCAAATCTCTTCCACAAAACTGCCATTGTAACATAAATATTCTCAATTTTTCATGGAATTTTTTGCAAATATCCATAATCAATGCATGCATTTTTTATGCAGTGTACATTGAACTCATCTGAATAGTCTAATTTATCACATAAAAATAGACTTCACAAATTGTGTCGTACTTTCAAGGATGGTCATATTTGGATTAATTAATCTCATATATTTTTTATATGATTGTAATTATATATGAAACTCAACATGATTTCAACAGAAACAAGTTTCACGTACCTTATTTATGCATACAAAAAAAGGGCGCAACCTCTTAAACATTCTCTGACATATTTTCACATCTGGAAAATTCTTGTTTGAACGCTTCAAACAGTTCACTCTGTGTTGTATCTACAAAATGTTTTGGGTGTTCAATTTCTTACCGGTCTTTTCATATTTCATGTGTATAGTGTCCCTTCTATTGGAAGAAATAAGGGAGTGGTTGTTCAAATATTCAATCACCTGTCTCTTAACATCTTCATAAATTTTGTCTTTTTGAGGAAGACTACAAATATATACATAGTTCTTTTCAATGTTTTCATCTAACATATTTCTCATCCTGATATACCTTTGAACACTTCTTCTAGATACATTCAGTAATTCATAAATGGCTTAAAATTGTCTTCTATGTGACAACCTCTTACTAGAAATTGTAGTCATCAAAGCTCTGTGTGCAACTCTTAAATTGGCTCCTTAACTTGTGGGTAAGTGCAAGAAAATGAGTCCACTTATGGTGGAACTTTCATAGTTAGCCAAATTCATAAATTCACACTCAACGAAATGGGTTCCCACTTAGAATGAATGGGGTCTCATTTAGCTTCGGGATCCCAAGCCTAAAATTTTAGAAACGGGATCCCCTTTCAAAAAGCAAAATGGGATCTTGTCTCAAAATAGGGTCCCATTTTCAAAAATGAAACAGGATCCCATTTCAAAATGGGATCCCGTTTTGAAAAAATATTAATTTTTAAATAAAACCTTTTGTCGATTCATTTATACATTATGATTTTAAAAAAAAGGTAAACGGGCTAACGTTTACTAAACAAGATCCCGTTCTAAAATATTTGAATTTCAAGCCTGCTTTTACTGTTGGTTTTTGGTTTGGAAAGAGGCTTGGGTAGCTGAACCATAGCCTTGGACCTAGTTTGACCTGCAACTTGAAGGCTTTGCTAGTGTCCATACAAAATAAGGACTTTAGACATATATCTGAAGACATTTTCAGAGGAATATTTTGACAAAATAAAAACCTATTATATATCAGACTGTGCAGATTCTAAATATGTAATTTATTAGTACATTTGATTAATTTTTCTATTTTCATTGAATTTCTACTAAAACAGGTCTATAAACTAAAGATAACATGCTATTTTATTAGTTTAATAACTTTTTTATTTGAAATTTTCTCGCAAAAAAACTATATGACATAAAACTAGAGACAATTCTACACACTAAAAAATAATAATTAAAAAATCATATGTTTTGGTCAAACTATGTTTGTTGTACATGAGAGATTTTAAAAACAACAATTATGCCTACTAAAAAATTAATAAAAAATAATATATTCAACAAAAATACAAAAAAATACTATCATCAATCATAATTGTGTTACATACCATTTCCCAAAAGGAGCTAGATAAATAGTTTCATTTAGATCAAAGTTTTTTTGTCGTACATGAGCATAGTATGGTCCTGAAATAGGGACTTTTAAAATGTGGGTTTTAATAATGCCTACTTAAAATGAAATTTTATCATTTGGGTATTAAAATAAATTATATATTGGAATTATAATTCAAGTACTAAAACTTCTATTACAAAATTGTTTTAAGATTCAATTTCTAAGTGCTTCAAATATTCATCTCAAACAGGATAAATTTGAAAAACAGGAAAAATAGTTCCACTTTTTGGCCAAAAACTGGACTCAACTTCTTGTTGGCACCCTTGTGTTATTCATAACATTCAATGCATCTTGAAAATTTTCAACTATTGTTTCTTTTACATGACCTCGTAAGCTTTTCCTATTATCAATACCCAGCAACTCCAAAACAGGAGTCATTTATTTTTTCCTGATTAAATTGGAAAATAATTGTGCTCTTCCAACCACAAATTTCTTCTCAAAACATTTCTCCCACATTTTTTTGAAATGCAATTTAAGTGTGCTTCCAGGTACCATGTGTTTAGATGAGATTTGACTAAAAAGAGAATCCTCATTCATCTGCATCAAATTTTCCATGCATGTTGAAACATGTCTACCTTGACTCTTACCAATTTGTTCCCCTACTTGAGTTGCATCTTCTTGAACATTAAAAGGTTCTTCAACATCAACAGGATCTTCATGAACATGAGAAGGTTCCTCTTGATTATGTTTTGTATGACCTTTCATTTTTTCATCCCTAATTCAATAGTAATTTTTTGCTCTGGTCCTTTTATTCCCCATTGTACAAAGTATTGAAATTTAATTTCCAAATAATCGCCTTCAATAGTCCTTCACAAAAAATGGCTTCAATACTCCTTCACAAAAAAATGTTTTATTGCTCCTTCAACAAAAAATGCCTTCGGAAAAAATATGTTGCTTCAATTGAAAATAATCTAATAAAATAAATTAAAATATTGTTTTTGTATTTTTAAAATTGAAAAAAAAAACCTTTTATTTATACCAATCCAAGCGAGCGGACGCTTAGACGCGACCGCTCGCGGGTCAGCCTATACCCATACAAATTTGGTCTAGTAGGTTTTGGACGAATCCTAATCGTTTGAAACAAATTCAGCTGAATCATCTTATGTGGCATGCCATGTGGTAGCTACATCACCAAAAAGAAAGAAAATTGTAGAAGTTTGGCCTTCTGCATCTGATTTCTCCATCAAAACTCCACTTGCTGAAAAAACTAAAAATACCCTTTTGTATGGCTCAGAGTAAGGAATATGGTGATATAATTTTTTTTAGTATTTTGATTTAAACTACTATATTAAATTTATAAAATACAAGTAGGTATATTAACCTATGAGAAGATGTTGATTTGGAAAAAGAAGAAAAATAGTAAACATGTCTAGAAAAAATTAAAAGTTATATATAACACTAGAGGAGAGAGCCCTCTTCAAGAATATTTTTTTTTTTTAAATTGGTGTAGATTTTATAGGGTAAATATGGTGGGAGACAAAAACTCTCAATTTCGGGTAAGTTCGACTTTGATTAGTTATAACGGACAAACTATACATCAGAAACCAATCTTTCTTTTTTTGTGCACTGCCTATACATGACATCTACAATATATTTTGAAATGAGAGGAAAAAATATTATTTACATATATTTTTTGGTGGGATTTAGACCCCCTAATTTGTAGCATTTTTTAGCAATTACAAATTGGACTTTTAAAAAAACATATTAACAATTGTTCAAAAAAAAAATTGAAAATAATAGGCACAAACTTCATCCAATTTTACACATTTCATCAATTTACATCATCTTCAAATTTCAAATAGAAATCTCACTTTTATGTTGTTAAAGTTGAACAATTTTGGTGTTGTTAACCTTTTCCTTTATAAAAGTGTGACACAATACTGTGCTTTTACCCAATCATCTTCAAACATCAGAAGATTACTCCATTCATCCAAACCCCTATGCCCTAATTTGGCATGAATATTCTTAAATTTCAAACCCTCAATTAAATTATTTTCTTTGAACTTGCTCAATTTTCTTTGATCATTACTCTTCCAAACTGACATGAATATATCCACAAACATCTTCCTTATAAATAACCCTTTCATCAATCTTAGAAAATGTACCATCTAAATCCTTTCTAGATAGAACAAATGAGTTCTTATTATGAACAAGTATGGGTTCATTATTTACACTTACTATTTTTTCCATCCCTAACTCACAATCTCTTTTGTACTCCTTCACTCTAATCTTTTACTCTTGAAATCTTCAACTCACAATTGCATAAATGAATGTAAATGACCAGATAAATAACATCATTGACAACACCAAAAATTTGATACATTGTTTATCAAACCATACAGACACCTTTCTAGACCACAAAACAAGAATCCCATCTCCGAAAAAACTTCAAGTCTTATTGCCATGTTCAGGAGGTACTCAGCATATAACCTATACATTTTTTGGCTTGTGTTGGTGAAAGGGAAACTATCTAGTTACATTAAGGGTATGCATGGATTTAACCCTAATATCTCTAAGAAATTTATATCCTGGGTTGGGAAAAAAGCAAAGTTTCCATCATTGGCATGTCCTTCATGGTGTTTGTGTAGTCTATTGCAACTACTACTAGGATACTTGTGGAAGGGTTTATGCTCCATGAAATTCCTAAGGGCCACTATAAAGAGGAATTAAAAATATTTTTAGTGGTTGGGGAGAAAATATCTCATTTATAGAATACATTCAATAAGGAGGATCTGTTAGGTGAATGTAAATATGTGGCATTGGTTTTAATGAAGTATAATACACTATATGGTAGGTTCAAATGCTTCCACTCTCATTTGTTTCCTATGCTTAATAATTTAAGACATGTGGTTAAGTTAAATTTCCCATTCTAGATTTTCTCTTCTTTGTGTTAGTCTGTGTCAATTTCTTAGGCTAAGGGAGGCCTTCCCATTGACCAAGGGCTTATCTACAAGCTCTATAATTTCTACTTGTATTTGTCCTCTAATAATAGTATGGACCCCTCTACCCCCAATTTGAATCCTGCCCCAATTTTTGAAATACCTAATTCCCAAGATTGCAAAGGTGCCTCTACTTTTGCTTTGACTACCCCCTCCTATCATTCGTGCTACCTATTTCAATCCTCAACACACCGCTACAAAGAAAAATGTAGTGAAGGGTAAGAGTGTGGTTGGTCCCGAGGTCCTCAAAGTTTTAAATAGTTTCTCTTTTTCCTATTCAACTCTGTTAGATTGGACCCTTGATAATTTTCTTCAAATGTGTATAAGCTGGATCACAACTCATCCTTGGCTATACCTATCTCCCCTCCTAACTCTACCTTTTCTTCTTCTCAAGAACTTAGTTTGTCAAAAATTATAGAGAAGGTTAATGACTTATGTCTTGCCTACAAAAAGTAGAATTGGATAATGCATTGGTTTCTGGCCCAATTGCACACAACAAGAAAGAAAATTAATAGACTTGAAGTGTTGGTAGAGGTGAACGTGAAGGCTAGGTATTGGTTTGAGGCTATTCATGATGAGAGGGTTTGGATTGTTACTAATGAATTGACTAATAGACTAAATAATTAGGATAATAAAGAGATTCAAGTCAAGGATAAAAGAACTAAGGTGACCTTAGATGAGGAAAGGAAGAAACTTTTGTGCAAAAGTGTGGCTATCAAAATCAATCAGGAAAAATTGAAAAGAAATACCAATGAGGTGATCGACTATAGTAAGGATGTGATGTGAAAGACATCTGATTCCTTGCAGATCCTTCAAGAGGAATTGGAACATGAATGAGCCAAGAGGAAAATAAGAGAGATTGCATTTGGTTCAATCCTAGAGGCTTTTAGGGATCTATCCCTTTCCCAAGGTAAAGATAAAAATGGTTCCTTTCTACATTAGTTCAAATAGTTCAATCAAGAGTGGAACTTTTTCAAGACCTGCACCTTTTAGTTGATGATTCTTTTGAGGGTGGTTTTTGTCCCTTCATTTTTTTATGCTCTCATTTTTGTTTTATTCTAGATTATTATTTGTTCTTTTGTTGGGCTTTCTCACTTAAGACCCCTTTCCTCTGTCTGATGGTTGCTTTGTAAGGTTTGATCCCTCTCCAACTTTATCCAATCATAGTTCTATTATATGTTGTTGAGGTTAGATTCCTAGGGTAATTATATGCCTATATGGATTTTTTGGAACTTGGTTACATGGTATTTAATAACATGATGGTAGATTTTGTAGTATGAATGGCCTTCATACCTTAACTTTCTTAGTATAATATTATGATTATATTAAAATTTAAATACAAAGGAATTAGATACTTAGCTCATGAAGAAATAATGGAGATAAAGACTTAATGCAATATAGATTACACTCACATAAGTATAAAAAAATATAGGCAATCTAGTTACTCATGTTATTTAGGATTCCATGTAAAAATTTATGGATATGGATCAATTCTATGTCACATGGTTATCATTTTTGGATGGTTCTAATCTTGTGCAATCCAAACTTGTGTTATCTAATTCATCACAATATGTACTTTTTACTAATTGTAAAGGATTTAGACTACTTAAAAATGCCTTAATACATCAATGTATTGTAAGCTTTGTCAAGTTGTTCTACATCAAATCCTTTACTAATTGTAAAGGATTGGTACTATTTAAAAAGGTCTTAAGAGATTAATGTAATGTATGGTCAAGTTGTTCTATGTCAACTCCCTTAATTGGACCAAGCGTATTAGCATGATAAAGATTGGTAAATAGTAAGCATATGATCTAGATCTTTATTTTGATGCAAAGTATTATTCCTTTTAAAGATACAAACTAAATTTTTCATATTGCATGCTCCTTGTATGACCTGGAATTTTGAATGATTATTAGATATGAATTAATGCCCAAATAAATGTTATTAGATACCGAGAAATAATAAAAGCAATGCGCAAATATTCTATGTTAATGTCAATTTGTTCTATGTCAACTCCCTTAATCAAACTAGGCATATTGATATGATAAAGATTGGTAAATAGTAAGCACATGATCTAGATCTTTATTTTCATGCAAAGTATTATTCCTTTTTAAGCTACAAACTAAAAAATTTCATATTGAATATTCCTTGTATGCTCTAGGATTTTGAATGATCATTAGATATGAATTAGTGTCCAAATAAATGTCATTAAATATCGATAATTAATGAAATAAATGTATTGTAAGGTCAAGTTGTTCTTGTCAACTCCTTTACTAATTACATAAAAGGATTGGTATTATTTAAAAATGTCTTAAGAGATTGTAGGGTCAAGTTTTTCTATGTCAACTCCCAAGTTATCAAACCAAGTGAATGGACTTGATAAATATTGGTAAATAGGAAGCTCCTATGATCTAGATTTTTATTTTTATGCAAAGTATATTCTTTTTAAAGCTCCAATCTAAAATGTTCATATTGAATTCTCCTTGTATGCTCTAGGATTTTGAATGATCATCATATATGAAATTATGTCCAAACAAATGTTGTTGAATACCAAGAACTAATGAAATCAATGTGCAAATGTGTATCAAGTCAACCCCTCATGATTATGAGAAAAGGGCAGGAGTTACCAATTTGAATTTTAAAGATAAGAATTTTAGGTCAAATGCACAATGGGTTCTCTCATTCAAAATTTAAAAAAATGATGTAGAATGGGGAAAGTGGAATCTAGGGATCAAAGATAATTGTATAGAAATAAGAATTGATAAATTATATAAAATTCAAGAAGTGCAAATAGGGCAGGGATAAAGATGATTTATAGAAATGTGTGTAAACGAAGATAAGGATTTGGATCACAAAATGATTCAAATTCAATGCAATAACATGTCACATATTACCATGTGATCATATTAAGACATTCTTTTAAAATAAACATAAAACTAAATAAAAATGAAATAAGTATACAAATTTCACCATTACAATTATATATATCTTATATGTAGAATCTATTCATATCGAATAGTTTTATTGCATTATTTACTTATAAAATTGAAACTTTAAAAAAAAAAATAGGCCTTCGGTAAAAGAAGAAATTAAGAACTATTTATGTTTAACAATTATATCACAAAACTTTTTTCTAGTTTTCAAATCAGATATACTTCGTTCTCCTTTAGGATTTTTTCCTAGATATGTCAAATTTTATATCAATCAATTACAACCAATTTTAATTTAAATGAAACTAGAAGTTGTAACCCCTCATCCCTTAATGCACAATCTACTAAAATAAGAGCTTATGATAGCGACAGTGTCTATAAGGCCATCAAAATGCACCCAGCCCTTATAGAATACAATATTAGGTGGGTGCATTTTGGTGGCCTCATAGAATCACTTTCAAATAGTTTTTAACTAGTATAGATATCTTAAATAAATACATGTATTTAAAAGATATCAAAGTTATTTTATTCTCAATAAAAAAAATTGATATGTTCATGCCTTTTAAATATGCTAGTATTATAATTTGAATAAATATAATTAAATATGACTATTTTATTGTAATATTATTTAATTGAATAATTAAATAATAAAAACAAAATTAATAATTCAAATTTTAATAATTTTATAAAATTTTATATCACTTAAATTAATAAAAATTATTAATATTAGTTTATAATATAAGATTTAATATTATTATTAAGAATATTCAATTCTTTGCAAGATAATATATAATTAATAAAATAAATATGTAAAATTTATTTGTGAATTATATTTCAGATATTAAAAAATATTATTTTTAAATATTAAATATAAACTAAATTTTATTTTATATCATGTTTTATTTTATTTTATATGATGTTGGGTCTTACGGCAAGATTTGATCCCTCGTAAACTCTATATGAACCATTTAACTTCACTAATAGACCAAGGGCCCATTGACAACAAACAGATTTTCAAATATACATTAATAAACAAAAAAAAAAATCAAACTGCTAACAAACTTGAACAAAGAAATCCCAACAACGACCGCCATTAAAGAGGTCAAAGTAGATGCTACCAGGAACAATCAATCAGAGAGCATCACAGTCTGTACGAGTGAAAGACAACCTGTTCCTACCCAGATCATAAAGTATACGATAGTTCTGCTGCTGAATGTTTCCAAAGATGGAAAGCCCTGAAGACGGGCCCATCGCAAGGCAAATCGACCCACTTCCCTCGTCTCTGTAGAACGAATTCTCCGCGGGAAGATTAAAGTCGGCGCCGGAAAAATGAAAAGTAATGGCCGGAAGTTTGACAGTAGACGAACCAGAAGGCAGCTTGTAGCACAGATCCAATCCAATGCCAGAACCATCTACCTGCTCCAGCGTCATTACTGCCTGCACCGCCTTTTTCAGAGAATTATACGCAGATTGCTCCAAATATGTAATGGTGGTTCCTGAATCGATGATTATTCCCCCACTTCCCTCAGCTTTCAGGTCAAATGTCCCCGCCGGAATATCGACCATCGATCGATCCACGCTCACTCCTTGCAGATTCAAATAATAGAAAGTCGGCTGAGCTTCGTTCTTTACGATCGGGGTCGACTTTATTCCTGACCCGTGCAGATCCGCGGCATTACCTAAAAATTATAAAATTTAAAAATTAAATAAACTATTTTACTGATTAAATGATCAGATTATGATTAAATTATAATTGTATTTTATTATATAGAAGTCTTAGGTATATTTATATATTCGAAAGAAACTTATCATGCAAAACTCCAATTATTAGAAACTTAGCATATAAAACTTGTATCATTAGAAATAAAGAAAAGAAATTGAAACTAAAAAATTAAGAGAATAAACCTCTGTTATTAGAATTAAAGGGAAAAAACTAAAACTATATGTTAGTTGATTGATATCAAATATAAATCAGACAAACAATACAATTAGTCAATAAAAAAGCCAACAAATTACTTTTTTAATAACAGAGAAACAAAGATTTAATCTTTTTAACAAAATTGTTTTAGATGACAAAAAACAACTTAACTAGACAATACACTTGCAATATCTTTAAAATATAAATTGCATCACTATCATGAACATGGTATAGATCTAGATCAACAAGACAGAGAGTAATGATAAGATTGAAACCTTTTCACAAAAGAAAAACAAGGATCAATTAATTTTGAAAAAATTGTTGTCGAGGACAACAAGGAACAAACAACATAACCAAACAAACAAACCGAACCCAGATATGAATGAATTGTGAAATAAATTACAATTGTTTCATTATAGAAGTATCCCAAACACATTCCCATATTTCTAGAAACTTATAATGCAAAACCTAACAAGTAGACGATAACTAAACCAAATCCAAATATGAATGAATTACAATTGCTTTATTATAAAAATATCTTAAATATATTCTAAGACTTTTAGAAACTTATAATGCAAAATTTAAACGTCACACTGTAACAAAACCAAATTCAAATAAGAATGAAATACAATTGCTTTATTATATAGAAATCTTAAATATATTCCATGTCTTTTTAAAAACTTATAATACATAATTTAACCACCAAACAATAACAAAACCAGCCCCAGAAATAAATGAATTACAATTACTTCATTCTGAAAACCTATGTACGAGACAAGACTTACATTATTAGAAATAAATCTTAAAAAAAAATTAGAACTTTAAAAGTAAAAAAACGCAATAAACTGTGCAAATAGAAAGAATTGCTAAATATTTGAACATTACCGAACAGCAAAGAGCTGGTTTTTGACGCCGGGTCATTGATAGAGACCAAGCAGTAAGAAAACTTATTGTCTGCAATGGAACCCATTTGGGAAATCAGTGATAAGGGCCCTCTTCCCATGCCAACCAAGCCGCCTCCCTGACTAAAACCTGAGCCTTCGTTATCATGCCCGCACCCGAAAGCAAGCTTTGGAATGGCGATTTTTCCCTGGCTGGTACTTCCCAGATTAAAAGTCTCGTACCCAAGATCACCCTCCGTGAACGAATAATCTCCATACTCGTACGTGTACTGACAGTCCGGACTACATGACGAACTGGGAAGAGCCTTGCAGAATGAAGAAGAACACGGAACCTTACTGTATGTCTTCGACTTTGAGGGGTCGAAGATTTCACCGGGCTGTTTATAGCAGTCGCTGCAAGGCTCGCACTGTGTCCAGATGAGGTCGCTGCCCGTGTCCAGAATTGCATTGTACGTTACTGCCGGGCTCCCTATTCCGATCTGCATCAGAAATTCACCGTTTCCTGCGTGTACTGGGCTCTCCGCATCTTTCAGATTGATGCTCGTTTTGGTCTGAAACATTCTCAGCCTTTCTTTGCTCCTTTCAATGGCTTCCGCAATGCCCCCCTCTCGACGTACCAGACCCAGGGTTAGTCCTCCGAGGCTTGAGTTTGAGTGTTCATGGAAGCCATTGTTGTAGCCCTGATCTCTTGCACAATTTACCAGGTTCGACAGTAGAAAGAGCATGAGAACATGTAGAAGTACATTATTCTCAGCTTTCGTCATTGGAGTCGCCAAATGTTTTTGATTAGATAAGCAGGAAACAAAGGGTTTTCTGATAGTTTATAAAAGCTGTCGGAAGACAAACCAAGACAAATCAGACTCACACTGATTAGATAAAGTAGATCAACAAGACAAATAACAATGATAAAGATTGAATCTTTTTAACAAAAGAGAAACAAAGATCCAATCTTTTTGACAAGAGAATAACAAGGAGTGAATATTTTTGATAAAAGAAGAACAAGAATCAAATTTTTAAACTAAATTGTTGTCTAATTTCTATGAAATATGAATTGCATCACTATCATGAACATAGCTTATATATAGATCAACAAGAAAGAGAGCAATCATAAATATGGACTCTTTTTGACAAAAAAGAAACAAAGATGAAATCTTGTGGACAACAACAACTAACAAACAACACAACAACAAAAACTAACAAACCACGCAACTAAGACAATACAATAGCAAAACCACACCTAGATAAGTTTGTAACTAAGTAGCAATAAAGATGAAACCTTTTTAACAAAACAGAATCAAAGATCAGATATTTTTTTTTTTAAAAAGTCAAATCTTATAGACATAACAACTAAAACATTAGCCAAAAAGAACACCTAGATATGCTTACAACTTCTAAAGTAGACCAGTAGGATGAAAATGGTATCTACATAGATGTCCAGATTGGGATTTCGTAGTGTGTGATGTGTGCATGTTTATGGGTGAAATATGGAAAGATTAGATGCGTACACGACACCCAGGACAGATCATATGACCGCTCCCTCTTTCGTGCTCTATCTTGAGGAGTTGACCCGGCTTGCACGTCACACTTTGGCCACCGTTTTCTCATGGCCGCTCAAATTTCGCAAGGATTTTGAGGCCATGCCAAATTTGTGAGCCCAAAAGTTCCGTCTTGGGCTAAGATAACCCGCTGAATGGACTACTTGTTGCTTCAAAAATATAGCACTGAACTAGAAATAGAGAATAAATCTCCTGTTTTTCTCCATTTTTTTGATATATGATGACGGTGATATGGGCCTTCACTAATATGGTAATGGAGTTTATTGATTTTTTTTTGTTTTTTTTATTCAAAGGTATCATAGCGACTCAGTCTGGCGACTCACGATTTTATATCTTGGGTACTAAGGGCAAGCTGAGGCGAGACTAATCCTCAGAGGATGGACTAAACCGCCCGCAAGCTAGGTTCATTGGTCAAATCCGGGCGAGAGTCGCAGACCATGAATCTGTTGCTTAAATTATTAATCTGTTAAATGTATGGATCGTACAATATTGATGCCAAAAATACAGGTTTTGATGTTTAATTGCAGCATAAAAACAAAAATTTACCTGTATTATTTAATTTATGTAAACTTTATTCACTGATTAGAAATTGTATAGTTGCACTGTGGATATTTTGCTTTATTTAATGATAGAAGAGATTCTTCAATCCCCAACAATAAGAAAAATGTTTTTTTTTAAAGCTGATTTCTAGATTGATTATGATTAAATGAATTTTAGAAAAAAATAATGGATGTAATCGAGTTTCATGTAGAAATCCGTATTGTTTTAGATTAAAATGATATTTTTGATCACATTCCCAACCAAACGAAGTATTTAGATTATTGAAATTTTTCATATTTATAAATCGAGCATTGAATGAAATTAAAGAAATTTTTAATAGTTTTACATTTATTCATTTTTTATCTTTATATGTAAATTAAATAATTAGTAGAATCGTTTAAAAATATTTGTTTTATATTATGATGTTGTAGTTAAGATTAAATTGTTAGTCACCACTCTTCTCTTTCGAGTCCTCCTTTATGTATCCTCACTTTTAAACTATCGGTTCAACTCCATATTAATTATTATGATTATATGATTGTCTTATTATATTTTAATATATTTTTGTTATAATATTTTATATTCCTATTAAACTCTTTACAAAATATAAAAATCTATTAAGATTAAATTATTAAAATCATGTTTGCAACTAGAAGAAATAGAAATAAAAAGATGAAAACTCCAAGTTTTCATAAACTAGAAACAAAACAAATCAAATCCAATGTGAAATTAAATCTTCTAAATAGAAATATGACAATTTTGTCTCTTTGTTTACTATTGACTTTTTGTTTTTGTTTATCCCATGTGTTGAACTCCTATAGTGTTGTCCTTGTAGGTTATTGGCAACGTCTATGCAGCCATCAGATTCTCTAATGTTACCAAGGAGGGACTTAGTTTTTTTTTTAACTCTCCTTTGTAAAACTTAAGTTTCTAATGGCTGCATAGACACTGCTAGGTTATGTCTATGGGCTAAATTATACACAAATTGTTTGATATTTAAGATGATTTATTAAAATTTTGATTATTTTACATGTCTTATCTATATATTTATCATTTTTCATAAATATCAATTGGTTTGTATATATTTGATCTTAAGTTTGGACACCACCGGATAGATCAGATGATTAGGGTCCACTTACTCAGGTATTGCACTTGTTGTCATTGAGAAACAACTTTACATAATGTTGTTTTGTTCTGGAGCGATGCCCCATTTAGAATTTTTAAGTTTGACTATTTCCATCCACATTTATTATTCTAGTAGTTGCATGCTTTTGTGCGTGTAACGGTGAGCCGATACGAGATTTGATTTTGCCCTAAAAAATGCTAAAAATATCTAGAACATGAAAAGAGCCATTTTCCTTGCACACATGTTTTTCCTCATAAAACACCTCCATTCACAAAATTTTATTCAGTAATGATAAGAAGTTATGATAGGAAGTTATGATATTGCTATCGAGATTCAACTATGTATTTTTTTTAGTCAAACTTGTTTCCCATGTTTCATGAGTAGTTGTTCACAAGAACACATCTGTCATGAGAATTAATGGAACACTCAGCACTCATTACATCTATGTGATACTCATAGACGTCAAGCGTTGGGACTTCCTGGGAGGTCACCCATGCCAGTATTACTCTAGTTTGAACGCGCTTAACTATGGAATTTCCTACATGGCTAAGCCCACTCTTCTTGTAACCTCATTTACAAAACCTTCGGCAAGTGATGTGCCTTATGAAGCATTCATTAGAAAGCCTCTTGATCTCACCAATTGATAAGCAGGAGATATTTCCACAGCAAGTCAAATTAAGATATTGCTATCAGGATTCAACTATGTAGTTTTTTTAAAGTCAAATTCATTAACCCATGTTTCATGAGCAGTGGTTCACAAGAACATGTCTCTCATCAGAATGAATGGAACACTTAACACTCATTGTATCTAAGTGATGCTCATAGAGGTGAAGCATCAGAACATCCCAAGCAGTCACTCATCCCATTACTACTCTAGTTGGAGTGCTCTTAACTACAGAGTTTCCTCCATGGTTAAGCTCGCTCTTCTTGCAACCTCATTTGCAAAACCTTTCGCAAGTGTTGTTCCTTATGAACCATTCATTAGAAATCCCCTTGAGCTCACCAATTGATAAGTAGGAGACACTTTCCACAACAATTCAAAATATGATATTCCTATCAGGATTCAATTGTGTAGTTTTTGTTAATATTATGGCAATGAACAACTAAGAGGGGGGTGAATTACTTGTTCCCAAAAGCATAAACCTCAAACCCTTAAAACTCAAAACCCTCTAATATGTGTACTCTTAGATCTGATATGAATAAATAGAGTATGAAACATGCATGCATATACAAATTAGAAACACATCCACACAAGTTGAAACAATATTTTTATCGTGGAAACCCTCTTAGGGGAAAAACCACAGTGGGGTTGATTATCCACAATAAGAAAATACATTGTTAGAAATATAACCTTATTGCAATGTATGGGGAATTCACATGCATTCAGGCTCACTTACTAGAGCTCATTGCTCAAATAAAAAGTCTCGGGCTACAACCCTGAGGAAGGCTCACTGCCTTACAATCTGATTGTTGCAAGGTGTGCACCATTGGTCTCGGTAAGTACACGCAATAGTTGGTGACAAGGGTTTAACAACCTCCTGTGGATTCTATAAGTCTAGTGGTTGTATCGAGGCATTAACAGTTTGAGCTTTTGGTGCAACGAAAGCCACCCAATCTAACAATTGGTATCAGAGCTAGGTCATAGGTTCCAACCCCATGCGTGTCCTGAGGGTGGGATTGTTGCAAGGTGTACGCCCTTGGTCTCAGTCAGTATGTGCAATGGTTGGTTACAAGGGTTTAACAACCTCTGATGGATTCTATAAATCTAGTGGTTGTATCAGGCATTAACAATTTGATCTTTTGGTGCAATGGCAGCCACCCAATCTAACATTGATCACTACAATGATCCATACAAACTTTTTGTGAACTATGTAAGTGACATCTACCTCAAGTCTGATACAACTCCAATGTAGCACAATGAATATCTAAATTTAAAACCCCTTTTTGAAACACTTATGATTCCCACTAAATTAGTCTCTCCCTTTTCTATCCATCTCTAGCATCCGCATCCACGATCTCCACCTTGAATTTTCCCTAATTCATCATTTTATACCAAGAACTAGGTCGGCAAACCCTAATTCACCATTTCTTCAATCAACACACCATCTTTCTTGATTCAAATCCATCTCTAATGGCTAAATCATATCCACCACCTATAACTACCACCTCGAGATCATGAATCTTCAAAATTTCACATTTAGCACTTGCACGACATGATTTACAAACTAAGTCGGCCAAGAATATGAGCAATATTAAAAATATTATCATTGATCAAAAACTCCACCAATATGATCCTTTGGATCCATGTGTATCACCAACTCGTCAAGAACATCTTATAACATCATGAAAAATACTCAATCATTCAAATCCATCACAGCCATTGGATTTGCTAGCCCTTTTTCATCACACTTGAAAAGCATTGTCAACAAGTCTCTAAGATCGTAAGATTATGCCTTGCAGACCTTTGAAGTAAAAACCCTCTGATTTGAAGATACCTGAGTATGTCTCCAACAAACTTTTAGGTTCTCTCCATGAAATTCTCACTTTGTTGTGCACACTGAACCTCTTTTTGTCTTCTTATTAACACAGTTTGTCAGTCACCTTATGTAACCTAGTTAACTGTCCAAATCATCATGACACCTTTTGTAACTTTGGGTGAATATAGAAAACATCTTCAAAATGATTCCTTTATGTGCGTGACTTCAACTCTACAATATATGCTTCTCATCAAACCTCCTAACATCCTAGTCCACTCGCTAACTTGCAACAGTAAATTTCCACTCCACCTCCACCTCCATCTCCACCATCACCTCCACCACCACCATCATCATTCCTCTATCATCTTTGACATGTCTCACCATCCTCAAAGGATGGCGTAGGCTCATCTGGAGCTGATAATTGGGGAAAAGGATGGGTCATGAACCACTGATCATACTCTACATTCATGTCGGCATCTACAATATGCTCTAACAATGGTCAAGCCTGTGGCCCCACTCTCAAATGCTCCAAGTATGTGGTCTCAGCTTGGATCATCGGTCCCCAATCAACTCTCTCCTTATTCACACGCAGATAAATGGTTGTACCCTATGGCATCCCCTGGACTCTACCATACTGTCTCCAAACTTGTAAACTAATAAACCTATCAATCATATATGTGGTACTACCAACCAAATATCTTGAAATGAACACAAAGGGCATCTCCACTGCATCCTCAAGCCAAAGCTCACAATCCAAATAGGGATGTCAAACCACTGCATCAATGTCATCAAATGCTCATCTCCAAAACTCTAGTTTTTCCAGCTTATGCTAGACAAGACAAGAGCATGTACATGTGCATATATGGATGATTTATAGGCTGATGTCTGTACATTATGAATGGTTGAGTAACATGGATATGCTCCCAAGCCCATATTTGTAATAATATTACTCTAGATGAAAAACTAGCCCCATGATCATAAATAACCTAATAACAGGTATGAGAGTTCTTGAGACATTTATTCAGGAAATCAGACTTTGTTTCTGAGAAGGATAATGGGTTTTTTCTATTTTTTATAGTGAAACACTTGTTGATTTTAGCCTCCATTTGGAAAAAACAAATCTATGCTTCTATATGTATCCAATTTAGACACCTCCATATACTTTGTTCAATTTGAAGCTCTACTGGAAAACCTCTAAAACAAAAATGAAAACCCTTTATGGGGCTTATTGTGACTAGTGCATATACCTTTCTCTATGGGTAAGAGCACAATAATCTGTCACCCCTAAGGACATTTTGGGGTGCAAATTTGTGCTAGTCTCGGCCGAGTCCTCGTGGGTGCCACGCGGTGCCATGCGGCGCTGAGTGGCGCCTACGTGGCTTCGCACTCTCGGTCAAGACGTACTCAGCTGAGTTTACTATTCATTTTAAAACCCCAAAAATAGCCCACTAGCCCCTCATTTCAACTTTGAGGGGATAGAATTCAGCGTGTGGGGTGAAGGTGAAAACTTGGCCGAGTATCAGGTAGGTCCCTTTTTTTTTTTTTTTGTTTGTTTAAATGTTTTACTGTATTTATGCATATGTGTAAAATGATTTTTTTTTATGTAGCATTATAATATAATTGTTTTTTTCTTCATTTTCTAGAAATGAATTTTTTAGGTTGAATATAATTGATTTTATTTCAAAACAATTAAATGCAATTCCAAACTTAAACTTAAACACAAACTCAAATTCTGAAACATAAACGCAAACCCAAATTCAAAATTCTGAAACATAAATGCAAACCCAAATCCAAAATTTTGAAACATAAACGCAAACCCAAATTCAAAATTCTGAAACATTTATACGTGTAAACTTTAAATCAGGTAA
>MU224917.1:312163-345261 GCA_018584345.1 Thuja plicata
GGTATGGCTCAGCCTGACATTGTTTTACCCATTAATGAATTCAATGATGCATGCACTTGGCTTGAATTGCACACCCTGATTGGCTATTTTCTAGGTCGCAACCCCCCTGAACATGTTCTCAAGGACTAGGTTGCGAAGAACTAGACTCCTCACGAAATCCGCCTGGAAGGCATTCAGAGCCTTACTAAAGGCTTTTTCCTTTTTCCTTTTTCTAACCCCTCCTATGTGGAGGCTATCCTTGCCAAAGGTCCCTGGAATATCAGGACCTCGCTGTTAATTTTCCAACGCTGGTCTCGTGACTTCTCTGTCTCTAATGACAAGAAGCTCAAGGTCCCAGTGTGGGTCGAGTTCCCTAGTCTCCCCTTACCTTGTTGGCCTTTCATGCAAGCCATAGCGCAAAAGCTTGGTAGGGTTATATGTCTTGAGCATGATCATTTTCTTAATCCACGCCCTCACAAGAGGCTCTGTGTTGAGGTTGAACTTTCTAGGGACCTTAAAGAGTCCATAGAGATTCAGGTTGGTGATACCACCTTCACCCAGAAGGTACTCTATCTTAACCTTCCCAATACTTGCTTCCGATGTCAATCAGCGGAGCATAAGATTAAGGACTGCCCTCTGGTAGTGCCTTGCCCCAAGCCCGCTTCCAAGGATGCTAATATACAACCGGTTGAGGCTGGCAAAAAAGAAGCTGGAAAGAAAGAAGATGGCAAAAAAAATGAATGGGTCACTGTCGGTCGCTGTAACAAGCTCCCCAAGCAGCCTGTTTCAGCTCCCGCCTTCCATCCACCACCCGCTGATAACACGGTTTTTTTGGAAACCCCTGTTATCGAAGCTTCAAACCCTATTAAGCAGGGGAAAAATGTTTCCATCGCCCAAGTTTTTGTTCCTGTAGTCAGCTTGCCTTTTACGGCTGCCGAAATTGTTCCCTCCAGTTCCTTCCGTCGCTCTCATAGCCCTTCTGGGCGTGTTGAGGCTATGCACAATGTCATGTAGGACAAGCGGCGTAATATTACTCTAGATTTTCCTGGGTCTAGTTTTGTCCCAGGGTATTTGTCTAATAGTTTTGCCTCCCTTGGGGATGAGGATGGAATGGACGACACTGTTATTCCATGAAGTACATCTCTTGGAATATTCGAGGGTTGACAAACCTTCACAGAAAATATTCTGTCAGGGATTTCCGTAAGCGGTTTTGTCACCTTGATGTTTTATGCCTCCAGGAAGTTAAGATTTCTGGTTTCATGCTTGATGTTGCTTGTAAAGTTATTTGGCCTAAGAGCCTTGCTCTCTGTTCTCAACACGAGGCTGGCTGAGGCAGAGTTGTTACTCTCCTCTCTCCTTATTGGCATTCTCTGCTGGTTAGTCATGGTTCGGATCCCATGCAACGAGTGGTTTGGGCAACTTTCATTATTGAGAATCATTCCTTTGGCATAGTTAATGTTTATGCTCCCAATGATGCTGTTGAAAGATCTCACCTTTGGCATTGGCTTACGGATTCTCTGCCACCTGCTACTTGGCTTGTTTGTGGGGACTTCAATATGGTGGAAATGGCGGCTGACAAAGATGGTTTCATACCATTTCGATGGACAGCTGATGAGAGAAAAGCCTAGTATTACATGCACAATAAATTAGGGCTCTTTGATCCCAATGTGGGCCGCTACCATTCTGATGGGGCCTGGCACACTTGGTCTAATTACAGGGCTTCTTCTGATAGAATTCATAAAAGGCTTAATCGTGCCATGATCTCGGCTCAATCTTTTTTTTCCTTCTCTGATAAGCAAGCCTTACCTGTCCTTCCTCTTATTGATGTGACCTTGTCAGACCACTATCCCATCCAATTCAATATTGTTTGGCAGACAGCTAAGGCTAGGCCTCCCACCACGCAATTCTACTTTAATACTTCTGTCCTTCAGCATCCTGCCACTGTGGCCCACATTCACTGGGTTTGGAACCTGGAGCCTAGACCCACCTGCTTGACAGGTTGGATTCAATGGTGGAATGATGCCCTCAGGCGTACGGCTTGCTTTTTACGCATCTATGGCCGACAATTGGCCAACTGTTGTCGTAGAGCCTATGATGCCAACACCAAAGCCTTATGTATTGCCACTGAAGCCCTAGCTCAGGACCCCTTCAATCAAGATTTTCAATTCAATCTTGCCAGGTTACGTCATCAAAATCAAGTGGCTGACAACCATGTTTCCAGAGGAGCTCAGATCAAAGCTTGGTTGCACTGGTTAAAGGTTGGAGATCAAGTCTCGAAAGAGTTTTTTACTGCCCTCTGTCCTCGACATACCAGTATGGGCATAGCCAGAATCCATGAAGGTGCTTCCCTTTTCACGGAGCTTCCTAATGTTTTGCAAGCCTTTGTTCACCATTATGAACAAGTCTTTGCTACTCAGGGCCGCTCCCTTGCTAGCGAGAAGGCTCTCAAGGATTGCATCATGGTGGTTCCTCAGTGTCTCTCCCCTGCTCAGCGGGTCTTTTGTGACCAACTAATTTCCCTGCAGGATCTTCGAGAAGCTGTGTTCACCATGGCTAATGACAAAGCCCCTGGTTGTGATGGCTTTCCCTGTGAGTTTTACAAAACCCTATGGGATGCCATTGGCCTGGATCTTCACTAGGTTTACCTGGAGGCCTTTCATACCCAATCCCTTGGGGATATCATCAATCAAGGGAATATCAAATTCATTCCCAATTCTAGGGATCCTGAAGATATTTGCAACTGGCGACCCATCACTTTGCTCAATGTCTCCTACAAGATCATTGCGAAAGCTCTGGCTCTTAAGATCCGACACATGCTTCAACAAATTGTTCAGCATGAACAAACAGGGTTTATTAAATCAATATTTATTCTTGACAACATCATTGTTGTTTGGGAAGGCATGGAATGGGCTCGTAAGTCTAACCAAAAAGCCCTTTTTCTCAAAATCAATTTTGCTAAAGCTTATGATAATATTGAATGGCATTTTATCCTTGCGATGCTTCGCGCTATGGGTTTCGGCCCAAGATTTCTTCAATCTGTGCAGATGCTCTTCAATGATGCCTCTGCCTGCATTACCATCAATGGCCACCAGTCTTCCACCTTTGGGCTTTTTCGTTCCATTTGCCAGGGCTGCCCTCTGGCTCCTGCTCTTTATGTGTTAGCGGCCAAAGGGTTTGGTTATTTGCTTGCTCATTCTATTTCTATGGGAACTGTTAGGGGAATCTCCTTGCTGAATTCTTCTCAACAGCTGGTCAATGGCCATTTCGCCGATGATTCCTTCCTCACCCTGGCAGAGGATGAAGAGAATATCAAGGCAGCCTTGCAGTGTTTAGACACTTTCTACCTAGCCTCTGGCTCTGCCATTCAGTGGCACAAAACCCTCTGTTACAAACAGTCGGCTCTTCCCGAGCCTCCCTAGCTTTCGTAGTTTGGCTAGACAAAAATTCAGCATGGGGAGATATTCTGGTTCCTGGGTATCCCCTTTGCTTTTCAAGGCAATCCTACTGATCTATGGAATGCAGTGCTTTCTAAGATTGAAAAAAAGCTTACTTACTGGATCACGAAGCCGCTTTCTCTTGCAGGAAAATTCCAGATCTGCTCCAAAGTTCTAGCCGCTATGCATGTTTACTACTCCTCTTATTGGGCCCCTTCCAAAGCCTCTTACAAACGGCTCGAGAAACTTCTTCGAGATTTTCTTTGGGCCTCTAGTATTGATCATCAGGGCTTTCATAGAGTCGCCTGGGACTTTTGTTGCCTTCCTAAGTCCTCCGGAGGGCTTGGTTTAATTGACACCCAGAAGCAAGGACATGCCCTTTGTGCCAAGTGGATTGTGCGTTGCCTCTCTGGTGATGAATCTTGGAAAATTCTGCTTCGGCACTGCATTTCCTCAGGATTTCCTCTTCACAAGCCTGCCTGGAAGGGGATTGGCTTTCAAACCCTTCTAGTTATGAGGGAACCTGTTCAGATCCAGGGTACTTTTGTTGCCAAAAGTATCTGGAGAGCCTGGGATTCTATCAAGCCTTGGCTTCGGTGGGCTGGAAATGGATTTCGTAATGGTCTTTCTTTCAACCGACAGAACATTTGGTGGTCTCCTCTTTTTACCCAGCAAGGGATTCCTCTTGCCAGAATGCAAGGAGTTAGTGCTATTCAGTTCCACAAGTGTGGCATTCAGACCCCTAAAGATGTCTTTTCCAGAAGCACCATGAGTCTTCGACCCTAGGATGATCTCCGAATTCAATTTCGGCTCATCCGCCCAGATCGTCAGACTTTTGACTTGTTGGTTTCTGCCATTCCGCCTCACCTCTTGCACGAGTTAGGAATATAGTCTGTCAGACCATGGTGGAAAGACTGGAAGTGGTATCTTTCCACTCCATTCAGCAGTTACAAGCTGAAACTTGGGTATTCTTGGCTTATGCCTCATTTGCCCATGATTGACTCGCTCAATCACCACTGGCATCTTTCCTCTTCGTAGAAGAGCTGGGGGTGGAGATTTCACATCATTTGGGATGCTGTTACTGAGCCTAAAATTGCTCATTTTGCATGGTGTTTTTTATACCAGGGCTTACCGTTGGGAGTTAGGCTCAGGCATATGGGGGTTCCTGACCCCAAATGCCCTTTTTGTGGTCACTCGGAGACTCTCATGCATATTTTCTGGTTTTGTCATCGTGCTCAACATTACTAGATTTAGATTCATGACTTTTTTGCTCCCTTCAGGCCAGAACCCTTTTCTTGGCACATGGTTCTTCTTGGTGACTCTCCCAGAATGCCTTCCCAGTTCACCCAGATTTGGCATTCCTTTCGGCTGGAAATTTTATTTACTCTATGGAAAGATAGAAATGTTGTGCTTTTTTCTCACAATTCTCAGGATATTCATGTTTCTCTTTTTGATAAAGCTTGTATTTTTAATAATGTAATGATGCAGATCCAGGTGCAAGCTAACAAAGTGGCCTTAGAGGTTGCCCACTTACAGGAGTTTCTCCAGCACTGGGGCAATGCCCCTTGCACTGTTGCCCGAGTGCCTCCAGATTCCCTTGCAGCTGACCGTACACCGCCCAGGGGGCGACATCGTAGCCGGAGCTCCTCTGCCAGACACTCCAGGACCCCACGACAATGGTGTCGTCGCTCCCCCTCCCTACCTCCTTGGAGGGATGCGGGTTCTGGGTGGCCTCCTGTGCTTGCTTCTACTGTTGTTGCTCGGCCTTCGGCCTCTGCTCCTGATAATCAGGGAAAATTCCCTCGCCTGGCACTAGCTATCTCGCCTAGGCGGGAGGAAGGAGAAGTTGAAAAAGAAGATCTTGAAGATGGCTGGGCCATTCCTGATCAAAATCCTATGCCCACTGTCTGGGGCAAACTAGATGACAAAGATCCTCCTCCCTCTTCTGCTACTGCTCTCGCAGCCTGAGGGGTTCTGGTTTTATATTTTTTTGATGAATAGCTATTTGTTTCTGGCCTAGGTAGCGTGTGAACTTGCGGAGTGAATTTCTTCCCCCGGCCCCTTTTTTGTGAATTTTGTACTTTAATATTTTTATTAATAGTGAAGGCCTCTATTCATCAAAAAAATACATATAATTGGTTGCTTGGATACTTGGTGTCTTCACCTATGATTTCTCAATGATTTTCAAGTATTCTTTGCAACTCTTCTTTGTTAAATACCTGTAGCATTAGTCTTATCATTGTTTTCATTTCATTGCAATGCATGGAATTATCCTTTTATGAAGGCTCACTTATTTTTGCTCTCAAGATTATCACCTGTTGCATTTCTTTGCACTGGGATAATTTTAAAATCATAATTGAAAATAACTAATCTCTTCTTGAAGCATGATTGATCTTTTGATGCCTAAAGATGCACCAAACTCTTCACTGAATATTCCATACCATAACACTGCCTTCTTTTTATAGAATGCCTCAAATATCTATTGGTAGCACTTGGTTGTTTATTGTATACTTGCTAATTGTAAACTCTAACCTGCTTTTCTTTTGTTCTTGAATGTCACAAATAAGAACTTAAATCACTTGTTGCTCTTTAGTCTTCACGCTAATGATGTTGATTTTACTATCATTGGAATGTATTGAGAAAACTTACTTGTAAATCTACACTTGTGAATCTTGACAATGACATTATTTTTATAACCTTGTGTCAATGTACTCTATTTTGAAGCTACACTTGTTCCTTAGCAAGATTCTTTCACGGTCTCTTTTATAGTTTCTAAAATGTTTCATGCACAAGATAGCATGTCCCTTTAATAGCCTCACTGTCTTTTGTTCTGATATACAATTATAGCATATAATCAGCCAAAAGGTTTCATCTTTCAAAAAACATGTCCCTTTAATAGTTGATTGTCTTTACCTGTATTTGTGTAGGGAAAAAAACTTGTTAGTTTGAAAACATTTGCTTCATTTTCTGTACCAGACACATCTCTCTTGATTTTTTCAGCTTAGCATGTAACTGATAGGATACAGTTATAGAAATCAAACCAATAGAGATAGGTATGATTCACCATTTCTCAGTCATCAGTGATTGACATTATTTCTATAATCCTTGCAGGTACATATGGAGATAAAGTCAACTTTTTTTCCAGTTGCTACAACACCATCAGTCTATCATTCAAACCAGGAAATGTTAGATCACCTTATCTCTCTCCTTTGACTTCTATGCCTGCATTTTCTCATTTGCATCTATTTTTGTATCTTATCCATGACTTGTGTGGAACATATGTAATAAAAGAATTCAAAATTGCAAAGTATACTTGTAATTTTCAGATGTAATCATACTTGCATATCATTAAATGTTTCTTTTATCAGCATTTAATTCCTTTTGTTCAACATTTTTTTCCTTTCATTTCTGCACCTAATAATGAAATAAAAAATGTACCTTGATAACAATTGAACATACATAACCAGCTCTACCAATTTGAGTTGTGAGAAAAATTGGTAACAATTATCTAACATGAAATGGATATGGATTCTTTAACATATACTAGTTGATGATCATGTATGTTATTGGATCACTACTTTGTTCTTGAGTAAAGTTGATGGATTGAAATAGTGAAGTGATTATAGGTAGACTTTGTTTGTTCTCTAACTACATGTCCTATCTTTTATTGTTTATTTTTAATCTATTCTAACACTCTTTTTCAGGAATCCAAGTATTCAGAACCTTCCCAAAACCAGCAAGCCCCTTGAACAAACAATCATGTGTCCAAAAAATTTAATCCAACACCATTGTGACCTAACATCCAAATATTTGGGAGGATATGAACCCCGATTATTTTCCCTCTTTCAGGCAGAGTTTTCTAGTAAACACACCTGACTCGTCTCTTTGTTGGCCCCTGTACAAAAGCCTCATCAACACTGCCAAACTAAGGGAAAACCCATCAAATCAAAGGGAAATCTTGCCAAATTAAGGGTTGATTGACACATAGATTAATAGATAGACTATTTTGGCAAATATTGTAGAAAGTATACAATCACAATATATATTTATTGAGACTTAGATTGAATATAAGCATTGGTATCAACAACAAGATAATTCAAATTGTACAAAACTATGATTATTCAAGTGGGATTGATGAATTAGTGTGGGTCCACAATGTAAGTGAGATCGATGCTAGGCACTAATATTTTAAAGGTAGATACTCAAAGCTCCGGGCCTACAAAAGATTTTCCTTCACTCTCTTTTTGGGTTGGCTAGATAAGTTGAATCCAAAGATTTCTATCTCAACCTAAGAGATTAAATAGCGAGTATCTTCAAGGTACAATCCACATCCCTTTCACCATACTAAGAAGTGATTGAAAGGTCTTATATAGGTATTGCTATCATGATTCAACTATGTAATTTTTGAGTCAAACTCATTGGCCCATGTTTCATGAGAAGTGGTTAACAAGAACCCATCTCTCATAAGAATGAATGGAACACTAAGCACTCATTACATCTAGGTGATGATAATAGGGGTGAATTAGAAAGCCTTCCTGGGAGGTCACCCATCCCATTATTGCTCCAAATCATGCACGCTTTACCATGGAGTTTCCTCCAAGGTTAAGCCCACTTATCTTGCTACCCCATTTGCAAAAAATACAACGTGTTGTGCCTTATGGAGTTTCCTCCAAGGTCTTATATAGGCTGATACAGAAAATCTAGTGACATTTTCTTTAAATATCAAGAGGGTATGTGAGGCAAATTTGTGAACACTAATCCATCACAAGAATGGACCAATAACAACAATTAAGACTCTCACATAACCAGTCATGCACCTCTATCTTGGTATCACCCAATCTTCAAGATTTTTATAAAGACATGATGAGAGAGGATTATGGTACAAATTTTTCTCTCACCCCTTTATATACCTCGTTGGAACATGTGGTTGAGGTCATCCTTGGGTAGGTGAAATCTAACGTGCATCCTACGGGAGAAAAAGTGTTAGGCTTTTATAATGTCAAAGCTCATACGAACATGCAAGGACAAATCATATGTGCTAAACTAACACCTACATGATAACATAACAAAACTTGGATTAGGATGCGATTTTTGATGCCTAGGATCACACAAGCATGCAAGGGTAGAGCATACTTTAGGACATAATAAAAAAAACACAAAGACCAATTCTAAACCTTTGTATAGAAATTCAAATGTGCCTAGATCAGTATAATATTAAATTCTTTGACCGCTTTTGAGAGCATATGAATTAGTAGGTTAGGGCCCGTTTGGGTACTGGAATACCATATCTTGGGTATGGTCAATTCAGGAAGATGTTGCATATTCAGGAAGATGCTTATCCTCAAAATGAAATCCGTAAAATGCTCTAACCCATTTGGTTCACCCAGAAGATGCATAAGGAATTTTAATTCTTTATTTTTTAATTTCTTTGAATATGGTGTGTATATATACACACATGCACACATGTGTATATATACATACATACATGTGTGTGTATATATGTGTATATATATACACATGTATATGTGTATACATGTGTGTGTATACACATACACACATGTGTGTGTATGCACACACATACACACATTTGTGTACACATACACACATACACACATGTGTGTGTATACACACACATACACACATATACACACATTTGTGTACACATACACACACATTTGTGTACACATACACACATACACATGTGCATTTATACACATACATGCGTGTGTATACACACGTGTGTATATACACATACAAGTGTGTATCCATGTATACACATATACACACACACACATACACACATGTGTGTATACACACACACACACACACACACACACACACACACACATATATATATATATATATACACACACACACATGTGTACATATACACACATACATGTGTGTATATATACACACCATACATATACACATACAAGTGTGTATCCATATATACACATATACACACATGTGTATATATATACACACACATACACACATTTGTGTATATATACACACATATACAAACACCATACATGTGTATATATATAGACATATACACATGTATATATACACACACCATACATGTGTATATATATACACATATGCATGTATATATATACACACCTATGTATATATACACATGTGTATATACACACATGCATATATACACATGTGTGTATACACACATGTATATATATACATCCTTATAGCAATTTAATATACATCTTTATAGTCATGGATCCCACGAAATATTAAATTTGTTTTTTGTAAAAATCAGAATTGGAATTCGAAATTCCAATTCCACCTATTTAGGTGGAAGATGATATTCCCATTTTGGGGACAAAATGAGAATTTTGGAATTCCAATTTCATTTTTTCCAAGGACCCAAACATGGAATTTGGCATTATCCAGAATTAGATAATGCCAATTCCTGTCATATTCTAGGAAACAAACAGGCCCTTAGGGTTTGTTTATCTTGGACTATCAAAATCAAGTTGTACAAGTGTTAGCTCAATCATAAGACATGAAAAATTAGGTAATTAGTAATCAAATCCAAAACAAATAGAAAGCAAACCCACCAAATGATAGATCAAACCCAAAGGTTCCTATCAAACTTGCCAAAACACAGAGCTTACCGACCAAATTATTTATACCTGACAAACAAAAAACTCATCAAACTATAATATAATCCCACTATATTATGTATGCCAGGAACCCTACCCAATCAAAAAATGAACCTTCCATGTTCAAATCAAACCCACGAATCTATAACAGACCCGTTGAAAAATGATCATCTTGTAAGATGAGGTGGGAATGTAAAATTTATCAAAGTGTGTGTTTCAATCATGTTTTTCAATCTTGCAAACCCGTTGGGTCAAGAGATGCACCCACTAAAACATAGAGTGGTCCCGCTAGATTATGAGAAGGGTGGAGATGACAGAGGAAGGCAAAGACGTCGATCTGGGATACAGAGATGTTGATCGGCGGAGATGGCGATCTGCGACTGGTGAATTTTTTGAGACAAAAAGTCTCAGTCCAGTGAGCTCAAAGATGTAAAATAAAAGAAAGAGACGCCAATCAACAGTTAGAGATGCTAATCTACATAAACAACAGTAAACAGTCACAGCCGCTGGTATGGGAACTTGTTCCAAAACACACAAAATGAAAGGTACAACCTAAGCCAACACTAATGTATGACTGGAAAATGTCTAACTCCACACCAGGGAGTACAAAAATAAAACATATTGAGTTCATGGTCACTCAATTACATCAATAGTAAATAAATGAAAGCGTAAAGAGAACTACCCGCTAATATCAAGAACATCAAGAGTGCAACAATAACAAGTATACCAATGTCATCAAGTAGGTGAGCTCTCAAGTCCCTATAAATGGAGGAAATTTGTCCCTATACGTCGATCCCTAGTAGTGGTATAGTAATGTGACACCACCCTACCATGTGGAACCCTCAAGCCCACCCTATCATGCTCGCATAGATAGTAACCTGACCACAAACACATGGTAACCACACACACCAATGAAGGCTATACTCACGCCAAGCATATGTAGTCTCATAACAAAGATACAAAATTCCAAGCAAGTACATTATGCAAGATACAAGAACATGGAGATCACTTGACATGTAAACCAAAATCCAATCTCAGTCACAAAGACACGCATCCAAACACATCAGGGTGCTACTCAACTCTATTGAACCTTGACATGGGAGTACCAACCGTAGGGAGTATCATGCCTGCACAAGGGTCAATCCTGACATCCGAGGTGCAAATACTATCAACCACCTGCATAGGTCACTCATGACATCCGTGGATTCAAAGGATTCCAAAACCTGCATGAGTAGATTTCTGACATGCGGAGATTCCAAATCACTCTTAATTAATGTTTAAGCCCAATTCATTTTATTACATTATCACTTTTTTAAGAAAACTCCTAAATACCTCTACTACAACCACTTTTGGGATAGGTTTAACATAAGGAGCTACTCCCTATGACTACTCTACGCACCTAGACTAGGGATAAACATTCCAATACAGAGACCAAAAAGCATAATCAACTCGATCTACACAAAGACATAATAAGCTTCTTCATCAACTTGGCTACCCAAGGACCGTAATAAATGACTTTGTCCACTTGTCTACACGAGGATGATATAATATAAGGTTGTCCACTCATCTACGTGAGGACATACATAAAAGAATAGTTTTCATAGTCTACACTAATGATAGAAATCAAGAATTCATCAAAGCACAAGTAAAGGTTGGAGGTCAACTCCACTCTAAAGCACTCAAGCATGCAAGTAGAGAAATCATAGCTGAAAGCCCAAAAACTCACCCTTCGATTGGCCATTATGCCAAGAGCATGAATTCCCATGGAATCCTTCAACCATCTCGTTAGAACACGAGGAAGAATTTGAAAGGTAAAAATAACCAAAAACCCAATTTCTGATAAAATCTGGCAAAGAGTGAAAATCAACAAATTAACATCAAAAGGGCATATTTAGATTGTGGCAAAAGATGACCAAAATGTCCAATAATCATGAACTATTTTCATAAACCTATAATAGACATGGAATATTACCAAAATCACAAACTCGTTCGTACCTAGCAAGGTATTATATATGTTCTAGATGACACATAAAATGAGGAAGCCTCATAAACACCCAAAATTCAAACATCTCAGAACGCAACAAAATTAAAACCCATTTCCTATTTTGCACCCAACATTCCAAAATACAATAAAATTAATTTTTGGGCACATATGCAAAAATACAGTAGCATAACAAGGTAAAAACTTCAAACTCCAAACATGAGAACAAACAAACACTCATACCCGTCCAACCAGACTATACAATCAAACAAAAGTGTGGGGGAATACTAATTCTCAGCCCACAAATCTATTGCAATTGATTTTACTCGAAACAACAAAGTAAAATGAGAGATCTAGAGAACCCTACCTCTCACGAATGGTAAAACTAAGAAAAATAAGAAAATAATGGAGACTCCATGAAAACAAAAATGACTCCATAGGAAGGTGGAGATTCGCGACACAAATCCAACGAGTCACTACATGCTCAAATATGACAACACAATCAAGAGAAATGAGTGAATGATCGATTTTCTTCAAGAGGGTTTTGAAGCAAAATCCCAATTTCTCAAAAACACAACATGAGAAGTGTGAAAAAAACTCACTTTTTAACATAATAAGCACTTTTTCAAAAGTGGCTTATAAAATAGATTATTTTAATATTTTAAATAATCTAACTAACCCTCTCCTAAATTAAATAAATTGATCCCAACCATCTAGAATCCAACTACAAAAAATTAGCCAGCAAATAAAATTAAATAATAAAAATCCTTAAAAACAATAAAATCAACATTTAAAATAAAATCCTTCTGTGACAAGCAGAGCACTAAATGCACAGACAGTCACTGGCCAACCACAAATACAATATTAATCTAGATTTACCAATCACGTACCAAAGGGAAATAACATAATAATATGGATACATTGTCCATACATGGACAACATTAGCTCAGTATGCAAGGCCAAAGCTACTATCCCCTGTGCCATTGTCGAGGATATAGACACGCTCAAATCCTATAATTCAGGCAGAATGTGTTTGGTACCTATACACCGAAACAAGAAAACATAGAGTGAAAATGCTCATAATATAACTAGCCAAAGCACTTAAAACACATAGTAACAATAATGAAGGAGAACGGTACATCATGTGGATCTCACAAATGAGTGAGTATGACTCTGTCTCACTTCGTATCGACACAAAGGGAAAGATGCATATCAATTGCATGGTAAGGTATTAAACATCGTATCATTAAATCAACACTGCATTTAAATTTAAAAGTATTTAAATAAACCATATTACAACTATTCTGAGCATAAATTATTGAAGGTAAATAATTGATATATCTACAACATATATGGTAGATTTATAAATGAGTCCAATATAATCATCATGATAATCATAATCAATTGTCTCAAATGCAAAATACGCTACATATCATCATAAGGCATCATGTCACATCACTAGCATCATCATGCAGATATGATCAAACTGAAATAGTAACATAATCTATACATCTATCTCCAACAAGATACTGGTGCCAATCAAAATAATGAACACTCATCCATGCATCTCATCATGTAAATAATCACATATGGTAAACAAGAGTGTATCTCAGGTCAAAATAATCATCATGGGACAAAATGCAAACACAAGAGGCACTACATTGTCAGTTGGTCCTTTGTTCTGCTTGATTTCTCTCTTTTTCATTGATCTACTGGTTCTTGGATCTTGACTTTTTATGTTTTACCAATTGACTGCATCATTTCATGTCTACATTTGCATAGTTTTAACAGTGCAAGTGTGTTGTTTTACAAAAAAGAAGTAGAATTTTAAGACAATAGAGAATTTTAGACATGCAAGTGTGTTGTTTCATAACAGTGAGTGTGTAGATTTAGTATAATGACTGTGTCATTTTAAGTAGTTAAGTGCGTCAATTCTGTAAACCAAGTGCATCATTTTAGGGTATCAAGTGCATCATTTATTCAGCAACATGTGTCAAAAGTGAAACCAAAAACATAGAAATAACAGTATTTGGATTGTGAAAAATATAATGTCAATATCGAATAATCCATCCAGCAAACAGTAGATCTGATGGGAATAAACAAGAATTAGAACGGAAATGACAACAATCAAAACAAAAAATAAGACAGACAAAATTAGAATTGAGATCAGTAATGCAAAAAGTAACAAGTAAGTGTGTTGCATCAGACTATCGAGCATTGATTTGGTCTACAGTGTGCGCCGATTTTGTTCTCTGACTGTGGTGATTTAAACTATCAAGCGTGATGATTGAGGTGCCTAAGTGTGTTGATTTAGCACGATAAGTGCACCAAACTATTATGTATATTGTGTTGATTTAAAGACATGTCTGCACAAAAGAAAGAGAAAGTCAATTATTTTGGAAGCCTGATGCTTCATGTTGGGTACACCATTGTAATGATCAGGGGTATATTCGGGTACAAAAATGGGGCAATATCAACAAAAATCTAACCATAGAGATTTGTTAATCACAATTAGTATATAAATCCCTAAATTCAAAATAGGAAGCAAGATAAAGCAAAGCATAAACAATCAACAAATTCAAACAATGAATATGCAAACGAGATTTGTCCTCCCTTATTGTTCTCCTTCTTCATGCAATGTGGGCTCTCAGTTTCAAGCTCAAGTGTGACAACATAAGAATTCAAAGCATAATGTGGTTTCATGTGGTTACCAAATACAAGAATAAGCTCCCTATTTATAAGAGTTTTGGGGTTTCAATCAAGATTCCATGATTGATGGGACTGATTATCTATGATTGAAGAGTGAACTTAGATTGATTGAAGAGTAAACTCAATTGATTGATTTGTTAAGTGAGTTGATTGGAGAGTTGACTGGATAGATTGGTTAGTCAACGAAATATATTGATCAGTGAACTGAATAAATGGAATAGAAGACTGGATTGAATGATTAGTTAGAAAAGAGTGATTGGGGAGTTAGAGAACGTGATTGATTAGTGAACTAAAACTTAGTATTAGTCAGAAGTGGAAGAATAAATATAATTAAATAAATATAAAATTCATTTATTTGTACATGGGGGATATAAATAAATAAATTTATTTATTTATGAGATGAATAATTAGTAAAATTAAATAAATTAGCATTTATTTAATAATGAGTAGGAATTTAATTAATTTAATTATTACATAAATACAATAATTAATAAAGAGGGAATATTTAATTAAATATAATTATTTAATTAAAGTGTAGGCATAGAGAATAATTGAATTAAGACAACTATTTAATTATTTTATAGAAGAATTATTTGATGAAAATTAATTAGACACTTAATAATTAAATTATTAATTAAAATTACTTAATTATGGAAATAGTGTGACTTTATTAATTTGAATTTAGAAAATGATATAAAGACACAAATTAATAAAATAATAAATATTATTTAATAATTTAAGAAGAATATTAGTAAAATCGATGCGTACAAGCAACTGGTCATTTTTAGGTGTCTAGACTTATGCACATTTGTTCTTTATCTATACAATACATTGCAACTTTCAAACACCGCAATGAGGTAGGAGCTTTATGTACAGATTGCAATGAAGAACATATTTTGAACTTCTTATTGACAAAGATTATTTTTGTTGTATGCTTTGAACTTGTTGGATCAGAAGTAGTTGCATTTTTCATTACAATATCATGCAAACAAATTGAGCTTGGCATAACAAAGGCATTTTTTTTATAAAGCCATATTCGATGGCAATTTTTGATCTAGTTGAACTATAGTATGTAATGCAAGTATTGGTGCAATTTTCATAAACTACACAGGAACAACATTCTTAATATGCATATTCTTCATTGGCTCTTATTTTTACTTGAGTGGTTCATAATGATAATGATCAGAATTATTTTGAAAGCAAATGATGTTAATAAAAATTTTTGGTGCTATGCAGTGGCAATATATTTGTCCTTTTGGTAGTGGACTTGTTTGGCATACATATATTATTGTATCAAATATGTGTGAAAGTCACAATAAGAAAAGCTCAGTGTTCAAATTTGCTTTGTGCATATGGCATTCCAAGTTTAGAAATAGTCAATTGTAAATCTAGAGGACAACTTTCATTTGAGCAAGCATGTTATTGTGATATATTAAAATATGCAAGGGCAAACTTGCTTTGCACTTTCAGTGCATTGGCTAAGGATTGAGCAGTGTATAATCATAATGCTATTGCATCAAACTGTGAATCTACGAGAAAAACCACAACACGAAATATGCTTTCACCATAGGCAACAACAAACATATTGACTCAACAAAGTCCAAGTGTGTTGAATTCTTTTGCAATTGCATTCCATGCATAATATAAATTACAAATTTCCAATTGTCAAATGCACTTGCATGTTTTGGCATAAATTATATGAGCTTTTTCTTGAGAAAATAGGCTCATAATGTCCAATAATTGGATTTATATCATGAAAAATAATTGATATTGTAGGATGACGTACATCCTCATTGAAATGCAAATAACATTTTTTGCGTGTGAAGGACTAGATGCACATGGGTATATTTAACCATCGTGATAGCTATTAGACACAAAACAAGTCACCCCAAAGTCCAACTTCACCATTTGCATTAATTTTTATTGCTAAAAGTTTCATTCTATGCAATATGTATCTTTGTCATGTATCTTGTGCAATTCATAAAGCATCGTTGAATGCAAGTCAAGCTCAAGAAAGTTTAAGGTTGCATCAAAACCATTTTGAAGGCAATTCAAGAAATGATGTACAACACCATTATGTAGTTGTTTAGGTGTATATTGGAAATGAAGAAAGACATGAACAATGTCAAATAAATAATCTCCAACTATGTAATTGAATGAATCAATTAAAAAACATTATGCATTATCTAATACTTCATAAATTGATATTATTTCTAGTTGGCTTTGTGATTTGTATGTTTCTACTATAACAAAGTTTTGTTACATCTTTTCTTTCTTTCTAACAATGTTTGTAAATGCCAAAGCTTGTCTTCTACATTGTACTAGACACTAACCAAGGAATAGGAAAAATGAAAGCAATCATCGTACCTCTTGCCAAAGATATGTCTTCAAAACTATCTTATCAATCACATTTGGTACTAGTATTTCGCTAACACAATGATATCTTCTTCTACTTAGATTGTTCCTACACATACCAATATAGTAAAATATTGCACAATATATCAACACAAAGAAAATAATTCTTTTTTTTTAGCTTGAACTTATGAATATAATATTGTGCAATGCCATGTATGTATTTGTATAGTCGAAAAATGGAAGCACTTCCATTGTAGACTAGTTTAGCCTTCTGAGTAAGTGATTTGGGGTCATTTCAAGAACCTTGAATGGGTCTCTGACTTGGATATGGCTTTCTCCCCTATTTTGCCCCATTTCCCACTTTTCTCTTGCATGTTTCTGGCATCCTAAACTGCAAAACTGAGATTTTTGGCCTCAGGGTCAAAATCGACCTTTCTAGGTCAAGGTTGTCCTCAACCTTGACCTAGGTCAGAATTGACCTTGATTCTAACCCAAGGTCCAGATTTCAAGTTTCTGAGGTTTCCGGATGTCGGGCTTTAGAAAAGTTCATTTTCCACTTCTGGGTCAACTGTTTTGGGATCCGAAACAATGACTCTTAAATTATATTTAATATAGGTCCTCTTCTAGGGATATAGGTCTAATTGGAATTTAATTCTCCTATGTAGGCCTCTCTAGAAGATTGTGCCCTAGATTGGTATATAAGGAAGCTTTCCCCTCTAATTTTCTCTAACCATCTAAGATTTGAAGAAGTGAAATCTAAGTGTGAAGGACAAGCTAAGAAGCAAGATTTGAAGCAAGCTAAATATCTATTGAAGCATTCATCTACTCTCAAGAATCCAAGCATTCAAGCACCTTCAAGCATTCAATTCATCAAGTAGATCCATTGGTAGACATTGAAGGATTCAAAGCTCTATGGAGCCCTCTTGTTGAAGATTTCTCCATCCACATTCCTCCAAGCCTCTTCCTATTATAAGATCCATTCAAGATTGGTGTTGAATATCTACAAGCAATTGATTTGAGAAATCATACATCCTACATTCTACATTCTACATCCATTTGGTGCATACATACTTGTGGATCCACTGATTCAAATCCGTCACAAGGGTTTCCATACAAGCAAGGTGAATTTGTTCATTTACTTTGTTTTATTTATGCAATTTCAATTATATTTTAAGGTTAATTCCAAAACTGGGTCTTGACCAAGGCAAACCCCTCCCCCCAACAAACAAAACCATTTTTCTTGTAGGTACAGGTTCAGAACAATGAATTAGAGTGCAGATTTGGATACCCTTTTTAGAAAACTATCGGGATCCAGAAATAGATTTTTTGTCAGAGATTTTAGGTCAGAATTGGAGGTCGATTCTTCCCTAGGTCAGAATAAAAAATTCTAGGTCAATGGTGACATTGACTTGAGGGTCAAAATCGGAATTGTGCCAGATCATAAAATATTTCTGGGTTTTGTTCATCTCTGCATTTCTATTCCAGATCTGGTTGCAAATTTTCCTGAAACTTAGTGAAGGCCCCCAAAAACAACATTCTTCAAGTCTGTAACATTTCAAGGTTAGTACTTTTCTCCTATTCATTTAAATTAAAGTTCTTAATCTTTCTAAATTTATAACACATTCTTTTCTATAAAACAGAATTTAAGATCTTCTTCTTTACTCTTATTTCCAATCGATTGATTCATTTATGCATTGATCCTTCCTTCGGGGTTAATCAATTTGGATCCTTCCTTTATGTATTTAAGATTAAAAGGAACATCTTATCTTCCCCACACATTTCTTATACATTACATATTTACCCCTTACATTTCAATAAACATTCTAATTTCAAATGTAACAACAATTTTATACCTTACATTTATGTAATCAAATCCATTTTCTTCTTTACATTATAGGTCCTCTTCTAGGGATATAGTTCTAATTGGAATTTAATTCTCCTATTTAGGTCTCTCTAGAAGATTGTGCCCTAGATTGGTATATAAGGAAGCTTTCCCCTCTCATTTTCTCTAACCATCTAAGATTTGAAGAAGCGAAATCTAAGTGTGAAGGACAAGATAAGAAGAAAGATTTGAAGAAAGATAAATATCTATTGAAGCATTCATCTACTCTCGAGCATCTAAGCATTCAAGCACCTTCAAGCATTCAATTCATCAAGGAGATCCATTGGTAGCCATTGAAGGATTCAAAGCTCTATGGAGCCCTCTTGTTGAAGATTTCTCCATCCACATTCCTCCAAGCCTCTTCCTATTCCAAGATCCATTCAAGATTGGTGTTGAAGATCCACAAGAAATTGATTTGATACATCCTACATTCTACATCCATTTGGTGCATACATACTTGTGGATCCACGGATTCTAATCCGCCACAAGGGTTTCCATACAAGCAAGGTGAATTTGTTCATTTACTTTGTTTTATTTATGCAATTTCAATTATATTTTAAGGTTAATTCCAAAACCAAGGTTTGACCAAGGCAAATCCCTCCCCCAACAAACAAAACCATTTTCCTTACAGGTACAGGTTCGAAACAACAAATTGGAGTGCAGATTCGAATACCCTTTTCGGCAAATAATCGGGATCCGGAAATAGATTTTCTATTAGAGATTTTAGGTTAGAATCAGAGGTCGATTCTGCCCTAGGTCAGAGTTAGAAATTCTGGGTCAATGGTGACATTGACTTGAGGGTCAAAATTGGAATTGTGCCAGATTGGAAAAAGATTTCTGGGTTTTTTTCTTCTCTGCATTTCCTATCCTAATCTGGTTTTAGATTTCCCATAAACTGAGTGCAGACCCCCGAAAATAACATTCTTTAGATTTGTAACATTTCGAGATTAGTACTTTTCTCCTATTCATTTCAATTAAAGTTCTTAATCTTTCTAAATCTATAACACATTCTTTTCTATAAAACAAAATTTAAGATCTTCTTCTTTATTCTTATATCCAATCAATTGATCAATTTGGATCCTTCCTTTGTGTATTTAAGATTAAAAGGAACATCTTATCTTCCCCACATATTTCTTATACATTACATATTTACCCCTTATATTTCAATAAACATTCTAATTTCAAATGTAACAACAATTTTATACCTTACATTTATGTAATCAAATCCATTTTATTCTTTACAATATTAACACAACTAAACTTACGATTATTTTGAAATAAATTTTTAAGTGGATAGAATAAGCCTGGATTAGAACAAACAAACTATTCATAATACCTACATCAAATATATTCAAGGGCAAGTTTTGATCTTCCAATCAGATTGTCTATTGCAATGGACCTGCTTTGTATTTGCACACATTATACAAAATGTGTTAGCAGAAACAAGGCACATGATTTGTTTCTCGAATGTCATGAAATAAATATATCAAAACATAAATTTTGTTAATACTTTCAATGACTTAAGTTTTAGTTTCTAACAATAATTTTTTTAAAACACTAGTAGAAATATAATAACTTAATAGTAAATGCTAGTCATTTTTTTTATTGTGGAAAATCAATGGAAAAATCTGATAGCATTCAACAAATATTTCATATGCTTTGTCTCTTCTAACACATTTTGAATCATATTTGTAGGTATGGTGACTAATTTTCTTGTTTCATTTATTTGCTCTAGCTCCATTGGATCAGTTTTTTCATTTCATATGTTTCCATGCACATATCATTACTACTTTTATCTTTATAAATTTCTTCATTTAGCTCGATCATAACTTCTAATCCAGATTGCAAATTGTCATTATTGTGCTATTCAAATGAATTACAACCTGTTCACATTATGAAATTATAATATTCTCAAAACATTTATGTTTCTTATCAATATAACAACGTTGATAATTGTAGTTTAAAAACAATCGCAGACACTATAATTCATAGATAAATTACAAATATAATTCATGATATTTGAGGACATGTAGCCATACCAAAGAGAACTTACAAATTACTTCAACAACAGAATAATGACTACGGACAATTTTAGTGCTAAGTCATGCTAAGGCCAATACAATAATCTAGTTTTAAAACCCTCTCCTGGTAGGGAAAACTTTTTGTATTAGTCTTCTAAGTATTTTTTTTGTTTTTGTTCTTAAAACTAAATTGCTTTTAGATCTCATTCCAATTACACAACAATGCATAAGCATATATAAACAAGAGAGAAACATGATCAAGATTTTAAATCAGAAATAATCAAAATTTTGTTTTGTACACACAGTCATGTGTTTATTTCGTGAATTAGAATTGACAAAAATGCTTGCAGCTACTAGGCAAGGCAATACATTATTTTTGATGTATCATTTAATATTCCAAGTTATATGTGCATCACATATAATTTCAATGAGAATGTTTTTTTCTTCCCATGGAAATGTTTTATTGTTTTAATGAGAATGTTTTAAATTATATTTTTTCAGCGTTTTTGAACAAGATTTGAAAGAGAACAAGAAGAGCAAGAGTTGAGTGAAAGCCAAAGGATGATGTTGAGATATGTTGATTGTTTTTTTTTTTGTTGTCTAATTTATTGGTTTAGATGTGGCATTGGTTTTGTTATTCTAAATGTTCATTGTGATTGATTCACTGTTAAAATGGTTTGTGCTTTGTGGTGTAGATTGTTACAACTTTTTTCTATTTGTTAAAAACTCCAAAAATACAAAACAAATTCAATAACTTGCAATTGAATCAACATCTACAACTCATTTATTTTAGCCATCGTAATGAAAACTAATTGATAGTTTTATTCTAGATCTTACTCAAAGGACAATGCTAAATAACATCAATACAAATAAAATACATTCCCACCAAAATTAACTTTGGCACACATATTGCCAAGAGTAGTAAATGTTGAATCACAAATGATGTATTCCCCTGTACCTCCACCTATAGATACACTACGCAGACAACAAACGTCAACATTTTTTTCTTCCAATTTTTCATAATCAAAACTAATAAGTCCACCAAGAAAAATACAATAAACCAATTAGGAAAAAATAAAAAAAATTGTCAATAATGCAACATATATGATATAACATTACAAACTATAGCAAAAACTTAAAAACTTATCTCTGAATCACACAAATTAATAGGCAAGAGCTCAACTGAAAACATTAATTCCCTGCCTATAGAGACATTGACTAAAAACCTCAAAAATACAAAAGAAGTTCAATAAAAGCCTACAATTGAGTGTTCCGTAGTTTGGATTATTATGACTTTCTTCTATATGTTTTGAAATTTTGTGGGTTTTTGTTATTTGTTATCTACCTTTATGATTTGATCAAAAGGTAAGAAAGAGCCAAGCAAGGGCTGAGCAAGAGATTTAGTTTGTTTGTAACATCTTTTTATTGTACAATTGTTTATTTTCATTGCTTCATTGTTAAAATGCGTTGTAATTTGTTTTTCGTCTAGCTAATGATTGTCATTGGTGTATTGTTAAAATGAGCTAGAATTTGTTGTTAGTTTAGCTATGTGGTTTTTTATTTTTGTTGTCTAATATTTTTGTTTGAGCTAGAATATGATCATAGACAGTAAAAATGTTGTTTTGATGCGAAGAAACCTTGGAATTTTTTTTAGAGTTGTTAAAATTGCATGGATTTTTATTTTTGTTGAATTATAGGAGGACTTTATTGAATTTGTTTTATATTTTTGTGGTTGTTTGTATTCCTTTTCTGGTTTTTTAATTTTTTATTGTAAAAAAATAGTGAAAAAAATTTGGTACCACCAAAACAATACAAAAAACTCCAAAAATACAAAATAAATTCAATAACCTATAATTGAACCAAGATCTAAAACTCATGTGATCATGAGCTCATAACACACCAGTTGGTGTGGACCCCTGTGAATAGGGGAGTCCCAGGTTCAAGCATGTGGAGGATCAAAGTATGGAGGTGAATGAAGTACTTACTGGAGGTTGGTGAGCATGGGAGTTGAGGATGCTGACAGGTGTATTGGGAGGTTGATTGAACCCGGTTGGTCGAGCGGTGAAATAAGTAGACACAAATATGGCAAGACAAAGATAGGTGTCATAGAGAAGGGTGGCTTAGGGGTGAACACGGGTAAAATGATGATTTAATGGGTGCTGACCAAAGAGATAAGGAGCAAGTATGGGTGGAGACTGGATGCTAAGGTGGGTGGTTAGGTGAGTAGGATTGCAGGAAGAACCAGAGGGAGGATGAAGGAGGTAGGCATGGAGAGATAAGGATATAGACATGGAGGAAGGAGAGAAAAGGAGAGATAAGAGGTGGAAAGAGATAGAGAGGAAGGAGAAAAAGGGAGGATTAGAGGTGGTTAAAATTTGATAAATCACGGAGGTGTTCATACCTTAGCAACCACATGTAATATCACCATGGCAATGGGGTCCCCCAAAGGTGACCTCACTGGTTCAAAGCTCCATCAAAAGCAATTACTGACCAAAAAAATATTAAAACTCATGTAGTTTTTGTTAGAGAAATAAGTTATTTCATTTATTAATTAAATCATTTTGATTTAATTATTAAGTCACTTATTATCTCTAGTTTACTTAAGCTAAACTTTAGGCATATAATAATTAATTCTTTTATTAATTATTATCATACAACCTAGGTTTTTCCTTTTTAGGGTTTTGATCACCTTTATAAGGTTTGGTCTCTTTGTAATAATTCATTAATCTGGGGATGTTATCGTATTGAGAATTTTCTCTCCATTGTTTTGCACATGATGTTTCCTCTTTCATTGATCTGTTATTTCTGGCCTCCATAGCTTTTGCTTCTCTCTTTTTGTGATAGGTTTGCATGTAGGTGATTTTTGGGAGTTATAGGATTGAGTTTTCATAAACTCCAATATGGTATCAGAGCTCCAGATCTTCATGCACCTGTTCTCCTCACGAGAGATTTGGCCTTGTTCTTCAGATATGTGTTTTCAAGAGTTTTTTTATTTCAGATTTTTATGGATCTGGTGGGAGTTTGTTTTTTGATCACTTTGGGCTCAAACGAACCTCATGATTGCGCTCAAAATGCCCAAAAACCCCTATTTTCATATATGGTATGTCTAATTTGGACATAGTTGCATTATGAGACAAATGTTTTTTGCAGGTAAGGGCCTTTTGCACATTTTTCGAGGTGATGAAAAAAAAATTAAATAATTGTTTTTTTTCTTGGTATCTCCGCCAATTTTCGCAGTCCTACCATATTTAGCGGCATCACGAGATTTACCAGATCTTTGCCAGATTTAGCTGAGATCACTTGGAGTTCTTATTTTGGAGCCCTCTTCGGTTTTTTGCTCATATCTTGAGCAAACAGGAGCATTTTTGCAAAAATGAGATATCTTCGGAAAGCTAGTTCCAAGATCGATCTGATTTTGCAAGTTTGGTTTTATGATTTTTCCATTTTGTAGGGTTTATTGCCCAGTCAAATCCAAGGTTCCTTTTTGCACTCCGAGAGCCATATCTTGCTCAGCTGGGCTCTATTTTCCGACTTCCGCACATCGTTGGAAAGATAGTTCTATGCTCTTTCTTTTGGTATGGGCCTCATTTCCAAAATCTGCTCTAGGAACATTTTATTTAGGTTTTTGTTTTTTTGCAATTTGGTGAATATCTTAGATGTTTCAGGTCCTGGGATCATTTTCTTTACATGGGATGACTCCTTTTTAGTTGTTACTTATGTCCCTACAGATTTTTGTCATTCCTAATCATTGTAGATATCTATTTCTATAATGTTTATTTTTTGCAAACAGACTGAGATAAAGTGTCATCTATTGCATGCTTGGGATCTTGCATATTTTGTGCTTGTTTGTACTCACACTACATTATAAAGTGCCATGGGAAGGTTTGATGTTTGCTTTGTTTTCCATCTACCTTTGTCAAGTGAGTGTTCCTTCCATGACATTAGCCTCATGATGTGTGTCAAGAGAATGATCATCCACGACACCATCCTTTATATGTTTTGTACTTTCTTTTGCACATTCTATGTTCCTGGTTCTTCGACATATAGTTGTTCTTGGCAGTCTGTTTCAGTGTACCTGTCATGCCTCTCCCCGCTCAGAATTATGGGGTATCTCCTGTTGGTTCTAATGCTTCCTTGGTTCGATAGAGTGAGCTATGTATTAAGTATTTGTTTCTATGTACTAGGCAGATGCAGTGGTTAGGTACCTATGCATTTCGGTGAGATGGATCGTTTACCATATGGACACTGTTTCATTCCTATTCTGAAGGCATCCTTCCATCTTTTGATAAGCTCTCCAGACTTTGGTATTTTTTGCCATCTATATCTTCGAGTTCTGATGATTGCCTTTGTTTGCCATCTTGAATCGAGTAGTGTCATTTGAGGGCGCTCCTGCAAATTACAACCTTCTCTACCCGATCATGTTTTATTACAGTGGATGTCCCAGCAATTATTCTTCGATAGTGTTTGCCACTTCATGATTTAGTGGTGTTCTTCATGTTCATCCTTTGTTCCTATCTTCTGGGACATTCTCTAATTTGGAGGCTTCTCCAGTCCTTCACTAGGCTTCATCTCTTTTCAGAGACGGGTTTTTTCCCACCGAGTCTTCTCCTTTTCTCCTCTTTGCAGAGATTTTTTGTACTTGGGTACCTGATCAAGCCATGTTGTTGGGACCCATTTCCTGCTTTCAGTAGTTGTTTATAGGTTTTAGCTACTCCCTAAGTTTATCTTAAGGGGGGTGTTAGAGTAATAAGTTATTTCACTTATTAATTAAATTATTTTGATTTAATTATTAAGTCACTTATTATCTCTAGTTTACCTAAGCTAAACTTTAGGTCATATAATAATTAATTCTTTTATTAATTATTATCATGCAAACTTGGTTTTTCCCTTTTAGGGTTTTGATCATCTTTATAAGGTTTGATCTCTTTGTAATTATTCATTAATATGAGGATGCTATCGCCTTGAAAAGTTTCTCTTTATTGTTTTGCACACGATGTTTCCTCTTTCATCGATATGTTATTTCTGGCCTCCATATTTTTTGCTTCTCTCTTTCTGTGATAGGTTTGCATGCAGGTGCTTCTTGGGAGCTGTAGGGTTGAGTTTTTATCAACTCCAATAGTTTTAGCCATCGTGATGAAAATTAATTCATAGTTTTCTTTTAGCTCTTGCTCAAAGGACAATACTAAATAACATCAAGACAAATGAAATAAATGCTCTCATCAAAATTAACTTTAGCATGCATATTGCTTGGATTATTAAATGTTGAATTGCAAATGATGTATTGCCATGTACCTCCACATGCAGATACACTATCCACACAACACACATCCACACTTTTCTTCAAAATTTTATAATTAAAACTAATAATACTGCCAAGAAAAATATAATGATCCAATCAAGAAAAAACAAAAAATTGTCAATAATACTATATGTAAAATATAGACATTACAAACTATAACAAAACGTTAAAAATTTATCTCTCAATTACACAAATTTATAGGCAAGAGCTCGACCAAAAAACATTAATTCCTTGCCTATAGAGACAATGACTAAAAACTCCAAAAATACAAAGCAAATTCAATAAAGGCTTACAATTGGACCAACATCTAAAACCCATGTGTTTTTAGCCATCATGATGAAGACTAATTCACATCTTTCTTCTAGCCCTTACTCAAACAACAAAAAACCAACAAAATTTAGCATCAAATTGAAAAAAACTCCAAACTATTTTAACAATAAAACTTTGCTAAGCAAACCCATAGCTAAACTAATGAAATAAACAAAAATCATCTGCATAGCTCAAAACCCTCACCTCTTGCTCAACCCTTACTTTGTTTTTTGTCAGAAATTGCTCAAACAAAAATCCAAACCTCAAAAATACAAAACAAATTCAATAAAGGCCTACAATTGAACGAACATCTAAAACCCAAGTGGTTTTAGCTACCGTGATGAAGACTAATTGACAATTTTCTTCTAGCCCTTGCTCAAATGACAATGTTAAATAATAGACAACGAAAACCTACAAAATTTAAAATTAAATTGAAAAAAACACCAAAATATTTTTACAATGAAGCATTGTTAAACTAAGCTAGAGCCATATAAACGAATTAAACAAAAAAAGGTCACCATACCTGAAAACCCTTAACTTTTCCTAAGCCCATGGTCCCCTTTTTTCTTAGAAAATGCTCAAACAAAAATGCAAACAAAAAAAACATTCCCATGAAAATTAACTTTGCCACACATAGCCAAACCAACAACGAATTTAACCAATTTAAAATTGAAACAATAAAAATATAATAACAATAAACAATTCCCAAACCAAACCAACAAATGAAGCAAAAAAAATAGTCACCATACCTGAAAACCCTCCACTCTTGTTCGACACTCCTTTGGCTCTTTCTCCGCTCTTTCTCACAGGTGGCTTAGGCGAAATACAAAAGGAAAATTTAACATCAATGCAAAAGAAGAACATTCCCATCGAAATAAACTCACACTGCTTGTAGTATTAAATGTTGAATAAAAAACAATGTGTTGTCCTGTACTTCCATCTATACATACACACGTCAACACTTTTTTTCTCCAAATTTTCATAATTAAAACTAATAAAACACCTATACATACACACTTCAACAATTTTTTTCTCAAAATTTTCATAATTAAAACTAATAAAACGTCCAAAAAAATACAATAAACTAATTAGTAAACAACAAAAAAAAATACCAATAATACTATATATAAAAATAGACATTACAAACTATAACAAAAAGTTAAAAACTTATCTCTCCATCACATAAATTAATAAAGTTTTGTAACTTGCGAAAGTGGAAACCAAACATCACTTTATTTTAGAATGTGAAGCCTACAACAACAATTTTTTTTTTATCTTATCTTATCTTATCTTATTGAATAATTAAAAACATCCATTAGTCAATTTTTAAAAATTGTTTTTAATTAAAAATTTAAGTTTTAGCTATATCTCACATTAATTCCTATATATTTGAAAATTACAAATATAGATTTTCAAAATTGGGGAGGAAGGAACACTTTGGCAGGCAACACAGATTGGCGGGGAAGCTGAAAACAAATAGAAGAGTCCATTTCACTGGGTTGCAGGAAGTGATGGGTTCGAATCCTCTCCCTGCATGGGCCAGCGAGCCCTGCATAATGGGCATTGATGAAGCTGGCCGAGGCCCCGTGCTGGGTAAATTACATGGCATCTGTTGAAGTTAACCTACTGCAAATATTATTATATGGTTTTGATCATTATCTGTTATTTTTAGGTCCCATGGTTTATGGATGTTTATATTGTTCGGCTTCTTACCAGAAAACTCTAGCCACATTGCAATTTGCAGGTACTTCTTCGCTTTTGGTTGTTCCATTTCTTTCCCTTTCATAAAATCAAAGTGCACAGATCCTGAATTTCAACCATGGACAAAAATTTTGGGCTTCCATGCGATTATCAATAGATATTGTGTTATTTAAGTTGGTTTAGCCATATTTTTACTCTTTCAAAATATCTAAATTAATTGTGCGATATCAAATCAATATCGGTTATGCTATAAACTTTGAATCTAAAGAAGCTAGCTGTGTTCTGTCAGCCCTAATCGTATTTTTATCATAAAAGCTAAAGTTTGACTTTAGATTCAGTCCAACCCATGCGGCAGTTTGGCATAGGAGGTGTGATGGGAAATAAAATGACATTTCTTTTATTCAAAATTTGTACTGGGTTTCGACCTTGTGACCAAGTTTGGAAGTAAACTGAAGCTAAAGTATGTTTCTTCTAGTTATATTTTAAATAGAATTTACCTGAGAAGTTTTATACGAGATTTTGCTCTGAAGGTCCTAAACCCACGGAAAAATGTGGAGTTGCAAGAGTTTGGATTTTAATTCCTTTATACGTTACTTTTAATTCAGATATATTATAGAACTTTTATCTCATGCTCCTTTCGATTACGAGTTTGCAAATTCCTCTGATTATTCATCATGGAAACGCAACACTGCAGGGAATCTAACCATGCTTTTGGTGATGTTTCGATAAATTATAGCTTTCCTCAGCTGGAGGTATTAAGATTGCATGGTATAGTACAGGTTCCCATAGGATTTATGCTTTCAGAAGACTTGCATTTGTAATGCTAGATATATATAAAAAGACTACCTTGCCATTGTTGAGCAGACCAATAAAGATGCTACTGTTATGCTTGATAAAACAGAAGCCGGAACTCAAACATGAAATGATTCATTTCTCTAAAGTCTGCAGACTCAGGTGCTGCTCACTCTCATCAATTAGCTTTTCAAGGCCTTCTTTGATAACAAAGGGGCATAACTTTATCTCCAAGGGGCATAACTTTACCTGCATTGATGGAGGTGGAAAAAAAATGAACAAAGAAGACCAGCCGACCTCAACTCCTTAAGCTCCATATAAACTGAATATGGATTATGCATTGAGCGGGAGAACCAACAATGCAGGTACAATTGGATTTTTTTTAGACCGCAGGAATTGGGTATCTCCTGTAACCTGCAGTGTGCCAGGTACGTGACCAGTGATGCCAGCATGACACACCCTCCAGTACCACATAGGCTTGGAGACTGGACCTCGTGCCTACTACAGGAAGCTCTTGTCAATCAAGCCAGGACCCCAACCCAGGTGCAAGTTGAATTTGTAAGGGTTATAATGGAAAATAAATTTTTCAGTTCATCCATAAGTGAAGTTGCTCCTTGAAATAACTTGGTTGAAGGCATTGGTAGTCGATATTGTATGAGATGCACAACTGAGGTTTTTTCAGGCTTCTAGTTGAGACAAGTTCTCACATATTGGTAATGATGTTGAAACTAAGAGCCAGTATCCCTATGAGCTGGCAACTTTGCTCCATTACTGCAGGATTGGAAAACACAGTTCTTCATTTTGAAGTGTTTAGTGTTGATGGTGCTGCTGATATTTTGTTAATTCTTCATCATTCCCAACTCAAATTGTTTGTAATAAAAGATAGTAGGGAGAGCTGAACTTGAGAACTAGAGCAGAACTCCTAACTATTGTGAATAATAAATGATTATGATTCTATTGACTAGGAGGTGCATGGGCGACCATGCAATATTATGGCTATTACATTTTTTCCTCCTATGTTTTAGAATGGGATTTAAACACCTCCATTTATACGAATCATAATTGGAAGGGTATGCTGGTGTATGTTTTAAGGGTTTTGATAGATTTTGATGATTCATATCCATGGCCAAGACAAACATGTGGTGTCCCTCCCACATCTCTCTTGTTTGTATCACGATTAATTTCACTCATTCCAAGATTATCTCCCACTTATGCATAAACATCCATTACCCTGATTTTCGTAATTTTATCTTTGTTTGTCCTTAACTTTTACCCCATTCCTGTCATCTCTTTGGTCCGAACTCCAATAGAGGTCTATTCCAGGGATGAAATTGCACATGCAGGGGCATCCTCGGGGATGTTCTCTTGTAGAGAGCACATCTTGTTGTCCCCGAGGTGGCAATGAGAACATCCAAAGAAAAGAGATTCCTGCAACTAAAAACACAAAACAAAAAACCCCTAACCTGAACCTAAAAGGAAACCACCAAGTCCCCCAATGATTAAGTACCCTGTCCATGCTCTACTGCAATCACCAAAAGAGGAATAGAGAAATAGAAGGGGGAGCTCCCTTGATCCCTGGTCTAATCCTTGCTCTGATTTAAAAAATAAAAAAATAAAAAATTGTTTTTGGACTGCACCAAATTAAATCTCACATAATTAAATTCCATTTATACTTTTAGTTTGCTGCGTACTCCTTGATTGCGAGTAATGCTACTATGGTTATAGCCAAATGATTTAGAAGGTAAATATAGTGATCTTAGTGAATATGTTTTGGATTTTGACATATGAACATTGGCACTTCTACTTGCTTGTAGACTTATTGTCATGTTCAGTTCTCTGGTGATGCCTTGGGAACATGCTAAAGCCGTTGACTGCTATTATAAAGCGACCCATTAAAAGTTTAGCTGGTATTGGCATATATACATTTATTTGTTTGATGACTAATTCTGAAAGCTGGTACACTTTTTAATTATGAATGGCAATAGGTTTTATCATCTTTGAAAACAACTGCAGCAACAGTGCCAAAATCTGCTCAGACTGTTTACGGTATAGCTGATATTGAAACATTGGACAGTGCAAAATATTGTTCTACAAAGTCCAATAGTGGAGTTTTGGTCAATCCTGCAATTTTTTTTTCTATTAAAGATAGTTTATAAAGATAACATCAACAGCTATTTCAGCAGTCTGACTGTAACTATCGGCAAAAGACTTATAGAGCCACACCTAAACTAGCAACAGTAGTATGATCAGTATATCATGACTATTACATTGATTACATGACAAAAGGCAGTAAACTATACTACGAAAGTCTAAGAACTGCATAGAACAGAAGCATAAAACAGGAGAGGGTCATCATGTGTTCCATGACCCCAAAATGTTATTACTGCACTCAGCAATGTCATTGTCATATGTCCCCAGTGGAGAATCAACTGCAGGAGGGACATTCACAGCAGCTTCCCAGCTTGGTGCATCCAACACTTTAGTCTCTTTGTTCTTAGCTTTAATCTCGTCCTTATCAATTCCTTTCTCCTTCAAGAACTGCTTCAAAATATCTAGCTCCTTCTGGTCTAACATATCTCTGTAGGTATTAAAGTAGCGGGTAGACTGAATATCTGATTTGTATATAAGAAGAGCTCCTTCCCGAACAAGAATCATAAACCCGCTTTTAGGGATCTCAAGCACAGCAGATACCTGCATCATTATAAGATAATGTGTGAGTTTATTATTAAACTCAGTAAGCCCTCTCTTCTTAGCCTGGAAAACATCCTCATTTCTCTGTTTCGAAAGGAACCATAAGACCTCAGCAGAAAAAAAAAGCCCAAAATTTGTTCAATTTATGATCAAAGACATCAATAAAGCCAGCCAAAACCTCAATCCAGGACAGACCAGGATGAGAGTTCCATACCACAGGGGAGCCAAAGAATAAAGACCAGACGATGCAAGCAAACTGACACTCAAAGAACACATGTTCAACTGTCTCAGGCACGTTACGAATGGAACAAGGAGGAGGTAAAATACCAACAGACGATAAGACAGAATCAACAGCAAGCTTATTGAGTAACAAAAGCCACCTAAAACAAGCCTTTTTCGGTCCAAGAGGTTGGTGCCACATCAAATCAAGAACAAAATGCCATTTAGAATCCTGCCATTGGAGGTTCCAGCACTGATTTAACCATTTAAGAATGCACGAGTCCTCTCTCAGCATATTATATATCTGTTTTGTGGAAACGTCAAACAAATTAGTGCCATCTTGCCATTTAAGTTGCTTAAGAATGAATCACTGTGAAAAATCTTACCAGGAAAGAAATTGCCAGTGGCCTTAACAATCAAAGTACATGTTTTTTTATGAGATGGAGGGATCCCAAACTTATCCTTCAATTCTTCCCAAGACCCAAGACGGTTATCAATTAGAACATCCTTAATAAGGGAAATACCAAGAGAAGCCTAATGTTTAGCAGAGCAGCTTTGGGTAAGTGCAAGAGGTTTGTTATTCATTTGAATAACCCACCATAAAGATCTATCCACCATAGAGTATGTGGGAGGGCCCCCAACAGCACCCTTGGAACACAATAATCTTCTGACTTGAGTCTATGCTTTCCACAAAGAAGCAAAGATATTTGAGCCAAAAACCTTAATATCAAAGTCCCTCGTGAGCATGTCTCAAAAGGAAATGTCTTTCCACTTTTTACCCTTTTTGATGGAAGATCTCATATTGTTATTTCTAAGAATCTAATCAATACCTTCCAGGGCTCATTACCATGTAAGGCCTTGAAGATCCACTTAGATGCAAGAGCATTCCCATGAGCTTTTAGTGTTGATGTTTATAGCTTCGATAAGATAAAATGATCTTAATGTTATAAGGAAATAAATAAATAATATATTAATATATATATATATATATATATGATAATAATGGACATTACTACTATATATTAATATATATTTATCTAAATAAACATCATTGAATTGATAATATCATTGTTGAGATAGAATAGAATGAGATAATATTA
>MU224917.1:363646-388757 GCA_018584345.1 Thuja plicata
ATTCAAATGTAGCAAGTATGTAAATATGAAAGCATGGACTTTAGAAACCATAAACCTCCATGATTGTATGCTTGGAATCCACCTTGAAAGAGTTTTGAGGATGCACAAAGGATCTTGAAGGAAGATCGCACCATCATGATAGCTAGATCTAGGGTTTGAATGATGAATCTTGAATGCTTGAACCAATTCCCTTCAAAGGCTTGAAAGCTTGAATCCCTGATCTTCAATGGAGAACTTGAATGCTTGAGAGGAAGACTTGAACACCTTGAGAGCTTGAAAACATGTAGAACAATGGATGCTTGAACAAAATCTTGGCTAGAGTTTTTTTGCACTTGGAAGACTTAGTTTGCTTGATGATGGTTAGAGAAAATGAGAGGAGAAGGCTCCCTTTTATATGAAATTAGGGCACAATCTCATGAGGAGGCCTACATAGGATAATTAAATTCCAATTAGACCCATGCCCCTAGAAGAGGACCTATATTAAATATAATTTAGGAATCCCCGCTTCGGAGCCCGAAACAGCCGACCCGGAAGCGGGAGAGAACTTTTTGCAAAGACCAACATCTGGGAAACTGTGGGATTCTGGGTTCGGGACCCTGGGACAAGGTCGAGGTCGGCCCTGTCCTAGGATAGGGCCGAGGTCAACCCTGTCCTAGGGCAGGGCCGAGGTCGACCCTGTCCTTGTATCCTAGAAACAGAGTCCTGCAACCCAGAATGCAGAAATCAGTCCCGAAAGTGGTATAAGGAGGAGCAGATCAGGGGGGATGATGCAAAAATGGGGGGATGATGTAATGGAGGTCAAATACATCCCCTAAGGAGGGCTAAACGCTCTTAACATGGAAGTGCTTCCATTTTAAGACGATACAAAATGTTTCTAATATTTAGTTCTCTGTAGATAGAATAGAAAGTTTCTATTCTTTATGATCATTTCCTAAGGAAACATCGTTCCATTCTTTTGTACATATAGATCATTCGATCTCTGTTAATGACATCAAGTTTTTACCACAATAAGAAGTCTCACCCCTCCACCTTGCAAGGGATGCCACTCTTCAACTAATCACTTCGTTGTTGACCCTTACATGCATCACTTAGCCTTAATGAATAATTCTCAAGGGAATTGCTGCATCGAATATGATTATGCCCTCTTATAACTGTTGATTATGCCTCTTGATCTAGTCCTGTCTCATTGTAAATTGTTTGTCTTCTGCTTGTTAACTTATAGATTGCCTTATGTCAGATTTATTGATCAACTCTTAATGACTGCCGACTGGAGACTGGAAAATTATGATGTCTTATAAATAAGACAATTCTCTGTTTGATCTATTTTAGTTGTACTTTATATATTTTGTCTTTTAAGAATGGTTTGAAGGGGTATTAGGTAGGAGCATGATGTGATGTCCCCTCCTAACTAGAGACATCAATTTCGTAGGATTAGCCTATCAGTGGTCCTCGTATGCTAATGGGATTGGATAGAGGGTCATCTTGTTGCAAAGACCTAGTCAGTAGATGAGATATTCACCTTCTCCAGAGCTCAATGGTTGTTGTTTTGGCGTTTATATGGGTTTCATGGCTCCGTTCCTCATACTTACTATTTATAGTAAGTCTTGGGTTGTTTGAGAAGGACCCTTTCTATTTTTAGCAGAGCACTTGGTCACATGGGGATTGGCAATGTTGACTCCCAGTTTCGACGACAGAGTGAAATAATAAGTAGTTGGAGAGTTATTAATATTTAGGTGGCCAAATGATATCAAATTATTAAAAGAGCTTATTATAAAGTTATAACTTAACTTTATAATTGAGGGTCAATTCATCATTAAAAAGGGACCATTTGAGGAATTAATCATGAATGCCAATTTTAATGAAATATTAAATGTTTTCCCTAAGCTTTAATTGAGGGTCAATTCATCATTAAAAAGGGACCATTTGAGGAATTAATCATGAATGCCAATTTTAATGAAATATTAAATGTTTTCCCTAAGCTTTAATGAAATAACATTTTTAATATTATTAAAATGCTTTTTGGGAGAAATTCGACTTCATGAGGAATTATAAAGGCTTCCAAAGGGAAATTGGATTCATTCTTTTGGCATTTGATAAACTCTTTTCATGAGCATTGGAGAACAAGGACGAGGGTTTCTGCAATTCCAAAGCTTTTTGGGCATTGAAGATTGTAGCTTCTTCATTGTATCAGCTTTCTGAGGTTGTGAAATATGAGCTGAAGATTGCTTTTCTGTTGGCTTCATTCAAAGCTCAAGATTGTGCAAACTGGAAGAAGGATTTCAGAGAAAGATAATCAATAAAAGGGTTTAGCTTTGGGAAGATTGAAGGTCTGTGTTTTTGGTGATTATCAGCACCATTTCTTGGCTGTTCGATTTGTTTTTTTTACAGCCATTAATTGCAGCAAGGCAGGCGCCAAAGACAGGAGGTCAATTTTTGTCAAGGAATGCTCAATAAATTCTAAGAAAATTCCAGAGTGTCTATGGGATCATAAGGAAAACATTGGCGTCAATTTTGGAGGAGTAACTTTCAATTTTAGATGAGAATCGAACCCTACAGCAGTTGCTTTTTACCAGCAAAAGCATAGGAAACAGAAGTACTTCATTCTCGGGTATGCATGTGTATAAAAGGGTTTCAATTAAATAAAGAATATCTATATGTGAGGTTGCTACTGTTATTACTTCTTGCATTTAACTTCTATGTTTATATTTGCATTGCTTTTTATATCAAAAACACAAAAAAATAAAAAAATGCAGAAAACCAAAACAAAAGAACTTCATTACTTGTATCCAAGAAATTGAACATTACCGACATAGAGGAATAAGGGTCTTCACACATGACATTTGCATTAGCATCTAGAGCACACCATTTGTAAAGCACATAGACAAATATAAAGCAATAACTTTTGTGGACAGTTAGCTAGTCTCAGCAATCTATTAAATCGCTTACAAAATGAAATGGGAACTATGTTGAGACGTTAATATATTGCAGATATCTTTTGAGAAATGCCTTGTGTATTACATCATGGAACTTTAGCACATTGATTTAACGCTAGGTTTACAAGGCAAGTTATCCTTAAGGCCAGAAAGGCCAATTTCTGAACCTGTGACTTTTCAGGTGAAGAATCATCATCTTTATAGAAAATTCTTTTTTAATCTTTAAAACAAAGCTATTTCCTCTTTAAATAATCTCAACTTTCCCCTTAGCTGAGGAATGCTCATGAATAGCAGCCCTTCATTTCAATTTTAAGAGAAATAAAACAGAAATGCACATTCCTGTTTTAAAAACTTTTGGCTTCTAGAGAAATAAAATAACACTTTTATGCACATTGCTGCTCTAAAAACTTTTGACTTATAGAGAGGTAAAATAGCATTTCTATGCACATAGCTGTTCCAAAAACTAAACATACATGTTATAAGTCAATGTAGTTGTTAGAGGGACATATTAAAATTTCGTTGGGATTCATTTATAGAGTGTTAATCCATCTTGAACGCAGGTTGTTAAGGGAAGATGGTAATGAAGTGGTTACCAGTTATTCATTTTCTTCCTTTCCCTTTGTGATTGACATCTGCTACATGTATGACTGTCATGTATGCCATATGTTTTTGTTGACTGTAGTCATATTACAATTTTTCATTACTGTTTTAATATTTTCGTGGCATGTGGGTTTAACAAGCAATTGAATGATCTAATATAACTCTTGTGATGGAGGCTTCAAATCATGAAAGTGTGCTCATGTTTGATAAAGGCATAGAACCTCATACATTTGTTGTCAAATATTCTGGACAGATTCTAAAACTCTAAAGGAGGAGAAGAGAGAAGAACTGTTTGAAAGTATAAAAGCTGACGAATCCATGGGCTGGGCTGTGGATATCATTGACCCAAGAGAGCTTTCAGCGAAAATGCTTAAAAAGTGATCAAAATATTTTAAATTGTGTAAATCCTTGAAGTTTTCATTAATTAACATTTCAGTTAGCTACGTCTATCAAGGAATGATGAGATGCCCTTGCAACCATGTCTTGATTGAATTTGCATGCATTTTAAAGTAGTTTTCTCATATTTTTGGAATAATTATCAAGAAATGCCTATAATGACACTTTTTTGAACAGAGACAAAATAAACCTGAATACGATTTCGCATGATTCTGCTATGGGTCTTGTCAATAGGGCTCTTGCTATGGGGGTTTTAGTAACAGAGGTATAAATATTTTATGTAAATTTTGATTTTTAGAAACTCTGTTTATAGTTGTTATTTGATTCAAATTTCATTATATTGTCTAGAGAATTTTTTTGGTAAGCTTCTAGTTGGCCGCTTGCCGTTCTTTCAGCCTTTTGCAAGGTCTTGAGTACATGCTATGTTTTCTTCACAATGGAAGTTGGAATGTGGATACGGATATCGATATGTAGATTATGCTGTTTTGACCTAGCAAAGCAATAGTATGCTTATTAATGTTTGTAATTTTAGCTTCCTGCAATTCTGTTTGTAAGAAGATTATTTAACTGGTTTCTGTGTGTACATCTTTGACTTTCTTTGTTTAAGATAATTGGCAATACCATGATACTGATTTGTTGTGTGTTTGTGTCAGAATTTAAGTAGTCACATTGTCATTTGTCTTCCTCTATCAATATTCTCCTTTCAATCCTTTTTGTGGATATGGTTGCTCCAGGTTTATGTTGATACTGTTGGAGATGCAGATAAGTACAAAGTAAAACTAGAAGAGAAATTTCCAGGTATTACATTTATTGTGGCTAAGAAAGCTGATAGTCTTTATCCAATTGTTAGTGGAGCAAGCATCGTTGCAAAGGTGAGCAAATGATTTGAGGCTAATGTATGCATTCTAGTCGTATTTAAAATCTATTTAAAATTTTTGTTTACTAAGGAAAATTTTGGAGTTCATCTGGATATCAGGTCACCAGGGATAATGCCTTGCGGGGATGGGTCATGGATGAGAAAGTTGAATGCATAACTAGAAACTTTGGCTCTGGATATCCAGGGGGTATGTACTCTTTTAACTTTTTTCTTTCCACATTGCATTTTGCATACCTCGATTTCTCTGGCCAAAGGTCCAAAACTTTTGATTGATTTTAAATTTAAATGTTTATTATTTGCTTTGTGTCCCTATAAACCTTTGTAGATCCTTTGCTAACATATTAGTGTTATGTACAGATCCTGAAACAAAAGCTTGGTTGGGTCAAAATAAACATGTGGTGTTTGGATTTCCCACATTAGTGCGATTTAGTTGGGGAACATGCAAGTCTTATATCGACAAATGTGCTGAAGTGATCTGGTAATTCACCTGCATATAATTTATTGTGTATATGATGAGGTTTGAGATAAGAAACTAGGAATTATTGTGCTTAAATTATAACTTAAATTAGAAAAAAAATCCAGAATATAAGAAAATCTTCAATTGCTTTATTTCATTTGCTATGCTTAGTTACTTATTGAGATTTATCGGATCATATGTCACACCATAGCTAAAGTCGTCTGATTCGGACTTGGAAAACACTCAATGAAGTAAAAGAGAGTGCAACCTCGTGTTTGGCTCAGAAATTTCTAATACCCTTAAAGGTGGAGAGTATATTCAAAAGTTAACTCAAAAAATATATTTCTCATTCCACAAAAATGCTATCCACTTCATAAATATCAAAATAAGTATCATACTATTCTATTAAATATGGAAATATTGAAATTTAACTACATGTAGGTAGCCATTAGGTACTAGTAATTAGTATATGCAAATTTCCAAAGGAATCATCACTACTTCAAAGTTTATAAATCTATCCTCCAGTCCAGATTGTGCACTCTCCATTGCAATAGATTATGATGAGAAATGGAAACCCTTGGGTCTGGGCCAAAGTTTTTCCTTTGCATGATATTGAAGGGCTCTCTATATAATATAGAAAAAATATGAAATAAGTGGAAAACAACAGATACTTCAAAAAAGTATATCTTCCAAATGTTTAATGTTAAAGCAAGGTTGTACTTCACAAAGATTTTATTGTTTGACTACTTTTTGTGTTAATTGCATGTTTTGAACTTTGGAGGTATTCACTAAAAGCTATGTGACACCAAGTTTTTGGGATGGGGATGATAAGGGACGGGTGTATTTTGAGGATGGATTTTATAGAGGCTATTTTCTCAGTTACCGATGCTCTCCCCCCACCTCGGATGCGGAAGCGGATGCGTCCGGAGGCGGAGGCGGAGGCGGACCCGGATGCGGGCAGGAAGCTCATCCTGGGTTTGTGGGAGGGCATCCACAGGCCCAGGATGAGCTTCCTGCCAGCATCCTACGCGCATCTGGGCAGGAAAACTTTTGATGCTCTCTATTTTCCTGAATTGCAAATGTAACCCCCCGTGTACATATATGGCCACTGCCTTTGTCTTTCGCTGAGTAGATATATTGTATGCTGGTTAGGAATGCTAAGTGTGTGTTTTGAATGCCAATTGGATGTTACCTTGATTGCTGACTGGATTTATAATCTTGAGCGAATTGATTCTCTGAGGTATAGCCCACGATCTAATTTTTGTATGTGTCTGACTTGTGCCATTTTTGATGATTTCCCCTACTCAAATCTCTTGTACGCAGATGAAATTTGTATACTGAAGATTGTGGTTGTTCAGATCTCCCTACTTGTATTCGTGTGGGAGGTAGTTTCTTTCCTTCAATGGTTGGGACGTTTGGAATTTGTTTACTTAATTAATCATTTGATTATGTGGAGATATAAATATTATGATGTATATATTATATATAAATATGTATGATTATTTAATATTTAATATTATATTTATCATTTACTATTATTTTAACTTTAGTATTGTTATTCTATTAACTATTATTTACTTTAAATTTGTTATTACTATTATTAAATTTTTATTATTATTACTATTCATTATTAACAATGTTATATTATATTATGATAATATTTTATATATTATCATTAGATTTATATTATCTATAACATTGAATCTTGATTGATAAACATTGAATCATGAACTACATTTTGATTTTGTAATTGTAATGATTTTCTGATTTGTATTGGAATCATGAACATAGACGAATATGATATGGCTTATTAGTTATTTGAATATTTGTGAACTATCAATTGACATTTAATATTTATCTTGATCAATGATGAAGTATCATACTATCAAATGATTTAATTTTGTATATTTCTTGTATTTCTTTATATATATATATATATATATATATATCCAGATGCATCCAAAACCCCCCAAAAATATTTTCGCGCATCCGCACCCGAATCAGTAACTTAGGCTATTTTAGGGGACATTTAAAAAAAGGTAAAATTTGAAAAATATTGGGAACTTCCAAATATTCATATGATAACATTGACAAAACATTCATCATTTATTTATGTGTAACATGGAGCGGGAGAGAGCGGGAGGTGGAGAAGGAGGCGATTTTTTGAATTCAAGCACAGGCGGGAAACTGGGAGATGGAGGGTTTGCTGCGGGCTCTGCGACAGGGGAAGCGGGAATTGCTGCGAGATTGTCGTCAGGGATTGAGGAACATGCTGGAGGGTCAACTTTGGTATCGTTCAGTAAGGATGACAGTCCTTTTAAAAGGTCAGAGGCGGATAAGGATAAAATTCCTATGGCTGATGAAGGGTCAACTAATCTTAAGACTCTTTTAGAAGAAAAACAAAGTGGCTTTTCCCCCCTTCTAGGTAAAGGGAAATGGTCGGGAGTTTTTGGTATAAAACCTTCTGGGAAATCCTCTTTCCCTAAAGTGGATATCTTTTCTGACCCTAAGGGAGAATTTGGTATTTTCATTCCTGACCCAATTGTAGATCATATTGTGACTATCATGGCTTCTACTCTGGTTGGAAAGTTTACGGGACCAAGACCGAATATAGATCTAGTTAGATCTTTTGCGGATAAGAAATGGAGGCTTAAAGGCCAGGTAGACATAGCCGCCATGCCAAAAGGCTTCTTCTCGTTCGAGTTCTCCAGTGGGGAAGATCTATCGAAACTGCTGTGTGGTGGTCCTTGGATGATGGGCAAATCATCTCTGTCATTGCAGAAATGGACGACAAATCTAGACTATAATGAAAATTTCTTTACTGCTGCTCCAGTGTGGATTCGACTTCCTGGTTTGCCCTTGGAGTACTGGCATGAGGATATATTTGTTGCTGTTGCTAGTGCTTTTGGCGAACTCCTCTCAATAGATCCGATGACTACTGCCAGAACAAGACAAGTGTATGCTAGGATTTGTGTGAACATCCAGCAATCTGCTGATCTACCACAAGTCATCACTTTGTACTCAAAGCTGGGAAAATGGATGCAAGAAGTTGAAAATGAATCTATGCCCTTCGCTTGCTTCATATGCAAGAAGTTTGGTCATTGGGCGAAACAATGCCCTCAGAAACCCCAAAAGGCTAAAAAGAAGTTGTAGGAACAAAATAAAGGTCAGAAGTTGGAGTGGAAGGAAAAAAAAGCCCAAATGAAACAGAGGAAGTTTTCCCCCCTCCAAAGATATTTGAAGAGGAAGGTGTTCAAAAGCTAAATGACAACCCAAAGTACCCAAGGTCTGCTGAAAAACACTGGTTTCAAGAAGAGGAGCTAGCTGGTGAAGAGCAGGAGGACATAGATCAAGAAAAAGAAAAACTGGTATCAAAAGAAAGTGCTAATGAGTTGAAAAGTCCTAAAATGAATAAACCAGAAGAAAGTGTGGGATCTCCAAAAGGAGAAGAAACATTAATGGAATCAAGGGTGGGTGATTCCTTGAAGGGGCAGGAACCTATTGAGTCTCCTCAAGTTATAGAGGAAAGCCAGGAAAACAATAGAAAGAACAGTCAAAACAACAGTTTCTCTTGCAATGGGAATAGAAAGGAAACACCCTTTACCTCAATAGATAAAAGGTCCTAGGAAAATCAAGAAAATAAGGAAGATACAATTCCAGATGAGAAAGAAAATCCTTGGATTGAGGCGGGAGAACAAAACAAAAGAAATAATTCAGGATAGAAAGGCTTCTGGTCTCCTCAAGATGATCAACATAAAAATTCAGGGAAGAAAACTGGTAGTGCTTTGACGGGGAGCTCCTTCCCCAGGACGGTTAAAAAGAATGGAGCCCAGAAGCAAGGAGGAGTCTAGACAAGAGGTCAACAGAAAGCGGATATAGGCACTCCAAAAAAAGATAGAGGTAGAAAAACAGATAGAGCTTAGAGGGATCAAGAAGTGAAACAGAATATAGCGGATGGTAAACATCTCACCATCCATCAGGTATGCTCTCCAATCCTCAAATGAAGATAATTTCATGGAATATCCGAGGTCTCAATGGCCCTCACAAGCAAGATGTTGTAAGGAATCTAGTTAGGGACTCTAAGCCAGATATTTTAATGATTCAAGAAACTAAAATGACAAAAGAAAAGGTTGAGAAGATTAATCTGATAAAAAATGGGGTAGCTTCAGAAGTAGCTCTGAAGGGGCCTCAAGAGGATTGACTATTTTTTGGAACCAATTCAGCTTTAAATGCCAACTAATGAGAGAAGAAAAACATTTCTTAGTTGTTGAAGTCAGTAGTCTTAAGGATAATTTTTCTTGGATTCTTATTAATGTCTATGCCCCTAATACGAAGCCATGGAGACAAAAGTTGTGGAAGAAATTACATGATTTTAGCGAATTATGCCCTGAGAACCACTGTACTATTATGGGGGACTTTAACACCCCCTTGAATGAGAAAGACAAGCTAGGAGGGAATGTTTCTCAAGTGGAGAGTAGGGTTGATCTGATGGATTTTATAAGTAATGAAGGTTTTCTGGATGTTGAGCTGGAAGGTATAAATTACACATGGTCAAATCGTAGAGTTGGTGCTGATCTTATCCAAGTAAAGCTTGATAGGGTGCTCATTTCTCCAGATTGGTACACTAAGTTCTCCTGCTCTGTCCTCTCTTTCTAGAATAGGATCGGATCATTTCCCGATATCTTTTTTTGCTAGTCCTTTTAATGGTAAAAGAAATGCGCCATTCAGATTTGAAAAGATGTGGTTAGCTCACCCAGACTTGGAGAATAAAATTAGGGAATGGTGGAACATTAAAGTTGATGGAATCGCTATGTTCAAAGTGGCTAAGAAAATGACAAATGTTAAATCTAACGTGAGACAATGGAATAAGGATGTTTATGGGGATATCTTCTAATCAAAGAGTAAAATTCAAATTGAGTTGAAAGCTACCCAGGAAGAAATTCAAAGAAATGGTCTGACTGAAGCCCTGAAAGCCCAGGAGAACCTTGTTCTTGTGGACTATCACAATATTTTTGCTAAGGAGGAGACCTTTTGGAGGCAGAGATCTAGATCTTTATGGCTGAAATCGGGAGACAAAAACACAATATTTTTTCATGTTACAGCTCTGAAACATAAGGCCATTAATAGAATTCATTCCTTACATGCTACAAGAGGGATTATCACTAAAGAGGAGATAAGGGAAGAGATGCAGGGATATTTTGCAACTTTGTTATCAAAGGACAAAAACCTCAATCTGGAGGATCAGTGTAGGTTGCTGGATTCTATTCCTAGTAAAGTGGAAACTAATGTTAATGATTACCTTAAAGCAATCCCTACTGATCAAGAAATTAAAAATGCGGATTTCTCTTTTGAGGGAGAAAAATCACCAGGGCCGGATGGATTCCAGATGTTCTTCTTTCAGAATATCTGGAGTATAATGGGAAAAGATGTTTGTTCTGCAATTAAGGAGTTTTCTGGCACAAAGACCATTTTAAAGGAACTTAACTCCACCTTCATAGTTCTCATTCCTAAGAAACTAGGAGCAAATACTGTTGACGGATTCAGGCCAATAAGTCTGTGTAATTCTTTGTACAAGATCTTGTCAAAGGTGTTAACCTCTAGAATCCTGAAAATCCTGCCTGATCTGATATCTCCTCAACAAAATGGCTTTGTGCCGGGGAGACAAATCCTTGACTCAATTATAGTTGTCCATGAAAATATTCATTCTCTAGAAGCCTCCAAAAAACATGGCTTCTTGATGAAGTTGGACCTATCGAAAGCATATGACAGAGTTGACTGGTCTTTTCTTTCTAAGATTCTTTTGGCTTTTGGTTTTGATAAGGGAGTGGTCAGATTGATAATGCAACTGGTTACAACAGTCTCCTCTTCTGTCATTGTTAATGGCGGCTTCTCCAAATTCTTTCATCCCTCTAGAGGTCTGAGGCAAGGAGATCCTATTTCTCCCATTCTTTTTGCTATCATGGCAAAAAGCTTTGGGAGATTTATAAATAATTTGGTGAATGAAGGTCACATAAGAGGCCTCCAACCTTCTTCAGCTAGACAGAAGTGTTCTCATGAACAATTTGTTGATGATACCATTATGATGGGGGAAGTTTTTGTTAAAGAAGCTAGGAATATGAAAAAGGCTTTGAATACTTATACCAATGCTTCAGGGCAACTCATAAACTGGGAGAAAAGCTCATTATACCTTTGCAATACTCTTGAAGAAAGACAAAGGAAAATATCCTCTATTCTTGGTTGTAAGATAGGGATGCTCCCTGACTCTTATCTGGGTCTTCCTTTATGTCTGAAACCTGATGCTCCTTTTTGGAATAACATTCTTGATAGATTTAATAACAAACTTGCTGGTTGGAAAGGGGCTACGCTAAGCCAAGCTGGTAAAATTCAGTTACTAAAGGCCACTCTGCAAAATCTTCCAGTTTATGCTCTTAGTCTTTTTAAAATCCCTCAAAAGTATGCTGATCTGATAGAGAAAATTCAAAAAAGATTCTTTGGTCAGGTGTTGAAGAGAAAAAAGGCTCAGCTTAGTTGCTTGGGATAATGTTTGTAAACCCAAGAAATTTGGAGGACTTGGAATAAGAAGTATCAAAAATACTAACAAGGCACTGCTGACAAAACAGAGCTGGAGGATCTTTGAAGAGACTAAGGAATGGAACTCTATTATAAAGAGCAAATATCATCTTACTTCCTTAGAAGATTCCTTAAGATCTGAAGAGGATATTCAGGGATCTTTCATATGGAACAGTATCAGTAAAGGCAAGAACTTGGTCAGAAAGGGGATTAGGTGGAAGCTGGGAGATGGTAGGAAGATAAAATTCTGGGATGATAAATGGCTGAAGGAAAGGCCCCTAAATGATAATCAGGAGTGGCTGAATGCTATTTAGACTTGTAAAGAGACTATAGGGGAAATGGTGTCTGATTACTGGAACAATGAAGAATGGATCGATTTGGGTCCTATTGATGAAAACCTTAAGATGGTGAATAAGCAACTCCACTCTTGGTTTATAAGAGAGAATGAGTTGTATGTGATGGTCTGGGGTCCAGAGGCAAATTGAAAATTCTCCGTGTCTTCTGCTTCAGCCCTTATCTCCACTCAGGAAGATCAACCCTTCTGTTATCAGGTCTGGAATCAAAAGTTAATCCCTACGATAAATATGTTTTTTTGGTTGTTAGTCCAGAACAAAATTCTCACAGTGGATAACTTTAGTAAAAGGGGCTTTAACATGCCTAACAGATGCTCCTTGTGTTGTGCTGAAGCTGACACTTGTTATCATATGATCATACATTGTCCCTATACTAGAAATGTATGGGAGTCAATTGTCAAAAGGATCCAACTAGAATGGGTAAACCCTCAGAATCTTCAGGACTTAATTAAACAGTGGTTTTGTCCCTTTCTAGGTAAAGAAAATAAAACTCTATGGAATATGATTCTCCCTCACTTCACTTGGAGAATCTGGAAGGAGAGAAACAATAGAGTGTTCAGAGATAAACAAACCCCCTTTGAGAATGTTGCTAATCAAGTTTGCAAAAGCTTAATGGAAAACTTTAGAAGCACTCTTTCGAGAGACTCTACTCTTAGGAACAAAGCTCAGGATTTTAATGATATCCTTAATTTGGATTTATTGGGTCAAAGTATCAAAGCTCCCAATCCTAGAGATAATATCATATGGACAACCCCACCGACAGGATGGTTAAAAGGTAATTTTGATTGATCTGCTAAAGGCAATCCGGGTATGGATGTAGTGAGAGGATTAATAAGAGATTGGGCTGGTAATTGTTTGGGAGCTGTTGTTGAAGCCCAGGCGGCCCTCCAAATTGTGATGCTGGCTAAGGAAATTGGATGCTTGAAGCTATGGCTGGAGGGAGACTCTCTAAATATTATAAAAGGATAAAATGAGGCTTCGTGGACTATAGTTCATATAATTGATAAAATTAAATCAACTTTAGGTTCTTTCCAAGAAGCTTATATTTCCCATGTTTACCAAGAAGGAAATAAGTCTGCAAATGGGCTTGCGAATGTGGGGGCCTAGTCTGACGTAATCATAATTTGGAGAGAAGAAGCAGATCTTAAAAATGAGATTTGAAGTCCTATCAAATTTGATAGACTTAATCACAAGGGGTCATTAATACAAGAAGCAATAATGAAGAGGACACTTAAATTTTCGAGGAGAGATATTTGTCAGTTGAGGTGTGCGATAATAATGAAAGGGATTATAACACACAGATTGTGGGTTATGTTAAGCATATTGAATCAAAGAAGCTAGACACAACACTTTCTTGCTTGCTGGGATCCTAAGAAAACTGAAAGTTGCAGAAAAAATGGGAGGTGGTCTGAGAAGGGAAGAGCCGCTGGATTGTGACAAATGGAAAAAAGGAGAAAATAGTCTGGAGAAAGCTCAAGCGTGGCAAGGTGACCCCGTATATGGAAAGGCTCCATGGTTATGATAAAGCGGTGACTGAAAACTTTGCAGCTGGGTGGGAAAATGGCAAGGTCAACCTGATGGGTAAGTCTTTTCCGCTTACGCTGAACCTAATATATGAGATAACGGGAATGCCTTTAGATGGAATGAAGTTCTATAGGGATAACAAGCGTATGGGGTCTCAAGCTTTTAAGCTTTTTCCTAAAAATGCAGAAGAAGCAATGTTGAGTAAAGGTTCTAGGGATTATGTGGATATTGTTAAGATTAAGAGTATTTGGGCTAAAATTCTGAAAGTAATGATAGAGTACTTTACTCTTGATGGGCGCTATTCCACAATTTACAATCTTCATTTCGTTCTTGTTAACCACTTCAGGCATAATAAGAAAGTTTCTTTTCCCTATTTCCTGCTTAGCTTTTTGAATAACAATATTATGGAAAATAGGAAAAAGCCCAGTGTCCCGGTGCTGCATGTTGGGTTAATCATGCTCATTGCAGACTATGCCAAGGACAAAATTCCCGAAACCATACCCAAAATGCTTAAAGGGAAGAAGAAGAAAATCAAAATGGAAGAGATAAGGGCTGAAAAAAACAAGAAGGAAAAGAATAAGAAGAAGGGAAATGTTGAAAGCAGAGAGGAAACTGAAAATCAAAGCCTTTCTCTTGAGGGTAACGAAGAAGAAATGATGTTGGAGGAAAATATGGAGGATGATCCTGTGGATGAGAAGGAGGTGCGGAAGGAAGATACTAAGGGCACTACTTCTAAGGAGAATGAAAGAGAGGAGAGCAAGGAGGAGGCCCAAGAAGTTGGAAAAGATGAAGAAGATCAGGAGGTGGAAAAAGAGGAAGAAAAGGAAGAGCAAAAGGATGTTGAGGATTCTGAGAAGGAAGACTCGAACATGCAGCCTAATAACTATAGGGCTGGGAAAAGAGATCAAAAAAGATAGAGGACTGGAAAGGAAAAGGAGATTTATGCCGACTTCGGTGTCGACGACTGCACTCTGCAAGAGGTCAAGAGCAAGGAGGACTATGGCATTAATTTGGAGAAAAGTATCAATCAGGAAATGAAAGAGACGAGGCACAATCAGAAGGCAATGGAAGAAGCTATGGAGTCCCTAAAAGTGAAATTGGATAAGCTGGAAAAGGACTGTAAGGAAGAGTTTTTGATGAAGGTAAAAACTAACAACTCGAATGAGGACATGGCAACCAGAATTTCTGCCATTATGGATGAAAAGCTGAAAGCTTTAAATGAAAAAGTTAGTAATAACGGGCATATGATTAAGGAAATTTCGAAGCATAGCTATGAGGGACTCAAAGTCTCTGTGATTAATCTGAAAGCCTTGTATACCTATGTGGAGAGCAACATGCTGGAAAATACTACTATCATAGTGGACGATGATGTTGGGCCCTCGGGGCCGGGAACCAAAACCAGAAGCAGTCTCAAAAGGAAAATACCTGAGATGCCTAAGGACCTGAAAAGTTTGAAAGACTCCATTCAGATTATGGAGGAAATGCAAAAAGAGGCTGAAAAGGCCATGGAAACTAATATGTAGTTCTTTCTAGGATTTTGCTGGTTACAGTGCTGGTGCCTGTTTTTTAGTTTTTCGTTGTAACTTGTTTTGGCTTAGTTGGTTGGGTTGGGGTCTTGCTTTTTGTTTAGTAGGCATTCGATGTTTGTAAGGGCTTTATTGAATATCTTTATCCCTATTTTGTAAATGGTTTCAGGGTACATTCAAAACCTGTATTTACCGTTATAAAAAACATTCATCATTTACAATATAGATCCTTAATATGTAACATAAGAGTTGAATAAAATGAACAAAAAATATTTTCTTTCATTGTCAATGTGCCTATGATATATCATATTAAATAAGAAAAAATACAACAAAATGTCCAAAGGTTGTAAGTTTTAACTACATAATGACAAAAACATAGAAAATATGCTGCTGCTCTTAATAGGCATTTGCCATGATTGCATCGAAATTGGAGTCTGACTTTTGAGTCATTATTAATATGAGGGGCTGCCTTATCCAATGGAACCCCAACCAATCCCTCCATGCCTCATCATTTTAGGTGACATCTTTGGGATCAACATCCCATCATAAAGCTAGACTTTGTCGATACTTTGAGTTTAACAATTTTGAAGTTGCAAGGTACCATGAATGGGCACCGACTTCTCTGCTCATCTAGAGATAAACATATTCCTCTTGATAGAGTGGATGAAGTTGTATGTGGACAAATTCCTCTTTGCAATAAGAGGAACTAATGACTAGTGAAGCTCGGTGAATGACAAGCATTCTCCTTTTTGGTGTATTCTTGTCATGCTGTATCTACCATCCAACAGGGTTGGTTTGAGCTAATGTAGCTCTATCTATCTTCACCATTGTTTTGTTGAATGTTCCATTGTGAATAATAGTCAAGGCATGCCATTGTATATGAAGTAAAGTTGACTCCTTGCATACATATTTTGAAGGCCCTTCATTAACTCTTTTTGCATCTCTTCATCATCACAAGAAAACAACCTCCCGACCTTCGGTGCATACCTATTGGGATTTAGAGCAAAGACTGTCATATGAAGTGGATTTTTTATAGTGTTCTACTGTTGCATCACAATGGGCTTAGTATTTTGCTCATATAATCCCAAATTAAGATTACTATAACAAATTGCTTATTTTGTTTGCCCAAGCATGTTCTCAAATGTCTTATAAATTTATTGAAGACTAGGAAAGTCCATATAAACATATGTAATGACATTTACAATAGGTGAGAGAAAGGACCTCACATATTTGCAAACAAAAAATTAAAAAAAGAATAAATGTCAAGTAACAAAGAGCAAATGCTAATACAAAAATAAATAAGGTTATCATGTTACAAACATTAATAACTTAATTAACAAAATCAGAATCATTTACCTAATGATAGAACCAATTGTCATCAAATATCATTTCTTTGACAATTTTTCTTTCAATAGTGTTTGCATTAGGCCATTTGCATCACCTTGAATTAACCATCATCAACTATAGAGCCTCTTGCACCTCAAGCGTCCTCTCTAACAAAATGAGATAACTAGCATATCTAGTCTCCACAAGTTTGAGGAATTCTTCCTTCAAAAAGGTCTTGAAGAGAGCAAGGTGTGGTGGTCACGATGAATATCTAGATATGTCTAGTTTTTGACACCACTTGCTTCACCGAATCTATTTTCCTTATGTCTTTCAGTGCATCATTTAACATATGAACACAACATGAAGTCCAAAAGATGTGTTTGTAAGCAACCTCCATCATCATTCAAACTAATTTGCACACATATACCAAATTAATTATCTCTTGTTCAACATTTGAGGTCATAACCTCCTCATGCTTTTTTCAAAATATGAAATTGGAAGCTCAGTCAAATAAAAGCCAATTGCACATATGAGTATGATGTTGACGAGTGGCCAATGTTCAATATTGATCCACCCATCCATGAGAATAGAGCAAGTTGTCATCAACAATGTTTGTGCTGTGTTCTCCATCACCAAATTCACCTTAGAATATCTTTTATCAAGGAGGGTAATGTGTGGTTTATGTTCTTGAGGGGGGTAAATAAGGGACCAACAAAAGCTGTATCTTTGAAATTTGTCTAAATTAAGGAGAACAAGCCACATGAAAGGGGCTAGCTTAACCAGCACACTCTAAGCGCGGACCGCACTTAGGTGGCTGGTGTGGGGACTTGCCGTAATCCGTCACGTTAACGGATGTCGTGTGATGGATGTTGATAACTTTAAAATTCAAAATTGCATCTCCCACCCATCCAGCGTGACAAGTTGCTGCGCTGCGGAGTAAATGCAAATGCACATACGAGTCTAGTGAGATATTGTATGTGGCAATGCTATGGTAGACGTGTATGCAAAGTGTAGAAACAAAGACGAGGCACTGAACTGCTTGACCATGGCATGCTATGATTGCGGGATATGCAGAAAATGGGTTTGTTGAAAAAGGCATCAAAAACTTTCAGGCAAATGCAATTTGCAGGTGCAAAGCCACGCTCGTCTCCTCAACCCTTGCCAACATCCTCCCTGCCGGAATGGGAGCTTTGGAATAGAAATCAACGTTGGAGGTTGTAGTGGCAACTGCCCTCGTAGACATGTTTTTTTTGAAAAATATACAAAGAATGCAGTGTTCAATATTTTGTTTCTATCTCTTTTCTAACAATCTTCTAAACCTTCTGTAAAGGTTTTCCCTCCATCCTCATTCATTTCAAAGCACTCTGCCAAACAATCAATATACCTTCTATAAAATTTGCTTAGTCGCTGGATTTGGTCTTTGAAACTGCTCTGACTTCATTTGCAGAAAGGATATGCGCTCGCTTTCCTGTGCCATTTGTATCAATAGCGTAGGTGCGAAAAGGTGGTTATTCTCACTTTGGTCTTGAAAGAGAAGAAACAGGAGCAGGGTGCCCCCGCAGAGCTTCGAACGCATGACCATCGCCCTGAAAAAGATTGGTACAACACGAACTAGATTGATTTTTTCTCTGCAATAATAGAGAACATGTTGTTTTTTCCTATTCTCTTGGTCTCTTTCAAAGGAATTGATAATTCATTGAAATGTCCTGTTTGCCTCAACTTGTAAATGGAGTTTTGCCTCGGTGGAGTACAATAGAGATGAATTTGGGTTATTATAAACCAATTAATTTTCTCACAACATTCTCACCGCTAGCTTTGATGCCATTATCAAAATACGCCTTTGATTGTTTCAGGTCAGAGAAGGATACCTATCAATATTTTTATTTATGGATTCTTAGGTAAAGAGCTTATTTAAAATATTTTCCTATCTTTAAAAATGAAAAATGTTAAGAGTCCTCGCCTAGATTGTTTTTCTATGATGGAAGATTTTACATCATTATTTATATTGGAACATGTGTCTTTTAGGTGAAGTCTCTTAATTCAAAGGTAAAGATTTAGAGATATTCATTTAGTCAAATTCAAATTGTGACTTCATTCCTTATGATGTTGGTACCTTGTAATCAACAATATTTGATTCTTGGCGAGCTCATTTATTTAGAACCATTCAACTTAAGAATAGATTGAAAATACATTGACAAAAATTTTCAATTTAGCTTCAAACATTTTACTAGAAATATTTAAGATCAGGGTTACAATTTTTAGTTCAATAATTCTAACCCTACTTCTAATTTTAAATGCTAAAAAGTCAACAAATAGAATTAATATTAATCTTTATTTGAATAAAATAATGTTTATTTATTTATTTAATTGATTAAAGTCTATCCTCTTTTTAACCATGGATCACTAACATGATAGAAAAAGACCCACGATTCTGTTACAAACAATCTCTTGCATTCTACATATAGTTTATTATGCAAATAATTTAAAACATATATATTTTTTATTATGAAAATATGTATATTAACTTCAATTATTTTATGATTGAAGTTAATAGGGAATTGTCTTAGTTACAATCCTTCTTGAACTTGGTTAAATTTTTTCTCAGCTTCGACTCTCAGGTTTGGGCTCTTCTTCACGTAACTTTTATGTTTCCTATGTTGTGGCTCTGGTGTATAGTTTTCCTCATTCGCCTCCTTGTTGGGCATTTGCTTGGAACCCAAAATTGATTTCAAAAATAAATATATTATTTTGGATCTTACTCTAGAACAAAGTTCTCACTTTGGATAATCTTTGCAAAAGAGGTTTCTCTATTGCTAATAAATGTTTGTTATGTTGTGAAGATTTTTCAAGTGTTGATCACCTCCTTTTGGAGTGTTCCTTTGTTCGTGAGGTTTCGAGTGTTTTTTTGGATATATGGGGAGTTAGTTGGATTTTTTTCGTCTTCTCTTCGTCAACTGTTCTCTCAATAGATTTCTATGTCTTCCAACACTACTCTTGCTTTGTCTCTTTCTCCTCCCCATCTTGATGATGACCTATAGGATCTTAAAAAGAAGGCATTGGACACTTCCCATATGGAGGTTGAAGCTACAAAGGCTCTAAAGAAGTTGATCTAAGCAAAGTCACCTTGTTCCCATGATTGGGGTGGCCAAGTCACCTTGTTCCTAGAACAGAGACTAAAATTCTAGATCTGGGTTTGTACTGATGTCAAGAATCTATTTCTTTTGCCACAATTGAATTCTAAACTTGTATTTGAACTTGCAAGACTAAATAATGGTGTGTGTGGCTATATAGGGGTTTCCCTTAGTCAACCCTATGCTTTGGTGATTTCCACCTCCACAAATAGTTAATATCGGTGCTCTTGAATCTTGTGTGTTTAAGATTGCTATGAGCTAAAATTCATAGAAGTAGCGTAGAGATCTACTCATATGTACTAGAGTAAAACCCTATATGATATTGCAATCAAAAGTGCTTGAGATAATATAACTTGAAATAATTGAATTCAAATATGAAGCTTGAATGAAGAAATATGAGAATAACATGAAATTATACCCAACCCTAGGGTAGGAGTACAAGCCAATCATTATTCAGTAATTCGCTATTGTCCTCCAATGTCTCTTTCAGCTTCCATGTTGATAAAATAAGTGGACTTGAGCCTTGATATTCGTTGACTTTCCTTGATTTAGAGATCTTCACTTCATTGGATGTCTTCAAATTACAAAGTCAATCCTTCACAATTTATTTCATATTTCAAATGAAGTAAGATAAATTGCCTTTATGCCATTCTCAAGCATTTTATGGTGCAAAAATTGGAGCAAGCGGATGTGGGTTTAAAACTCCCGCCTAGCAAATCTAGCCATTGCACGATACACATTTGAGGCAAACATTAGGGAATAGGGCAACCACGTTTCCTTGTTTATACCAATGTGGACCCAAATTGGAATTGGGGGTCTGAAATGTCGAGGAAAGGTCAACTTGAACAATCAATTGATTTGTGGTGTCGAGATAATATATAGAAGATTACACATGATACAATAGTGCCTATGTAACCAAAATATCTTGATAATATAATTCATACATCATCACATAACATGATGTCGCATGATGATATAGTCATCATATATGATCAATACTGAAATCACAAGTATAAACCACTATCCATATCTGTAGTGATATCTATATGATCAAAAGAAAATAATTATAACTAAGTACATCTCAAGAATGCCAATATAAAAGAATAATATACAAACAATCATAAGATAACATAAACAAAGATTATCTCAGATCAAAATAAAGCAATGATAGAGTGCAACCATGAGAGGACTACAATAAATTCCTATTAAGTTGAGAAATAAAAAAGTGTAGTGCCACTCCAACCCTACCTCAGTAAGAAGGTAACAAGATTTTGGACCTTGGCTCAGATGCGGTATGCATAGCTCATTTTAAATGTTAGTTAGTGTAGCTAGAAGCATATACCATATATTATAAATTATTATGATGACAATTGATGGTAGGATACTATGGTTTATTTGAAATTATTAGTTGTTTCTTGGATTATTGTTGTAGCCTTTCTCATATGGTGATATTTGTAGTCTTGTTAGGTCATTATACTTGTGAATTCATAGTGATTCTTGTTGTGATAATATGGTTACTTGATAGCAATAGATGATAACTAATGAGGCTAATATGCTAGTTTAGATGGTATAGGATATGTTGATCAGGCGGTGATGAGTGGTACTAATGTTATTATGAGAAATGATGTGTTTGGTTAGATGAGGTGTAATATAGATGTTTGAATGATGATGAATGATATTATTCTTGTTCAATGTTAAAATAACGATTATTTGATGATATTGTGTTTATATGATATGATGGACATGTTTATGTTATATGATTAGTGTATGTGCATTTATGATAGGTTAGATTAATTATTTCACGTGGTTAAGTAATTGGATTAATTTCATGCTTAAAAATCTTATCTTGGAGGCTAAGAAGCTAGATTAGTTTCTTCGCCTGCACACTAGCGCCTCCTCCTCTCTGGACTGAGATTGTCCAGTCACAAAAAAATTCTAACTCTGGATCAACGTTTAAGTTATTTGGAATTTCTGCATTGGCGTTTAATCTAATCAGTGTTTCCACCTTCTCAATTGGCATCTCTGCCTAGTGTTAAAATGAACTAGGTTTGGGATATGTAGCTCCTCATAAGTTGTTTCGAGCCTTTCTCCCTGACATTTCTAGGTTGAGAGCATTATGTTTAGGCTAATATTTTAAGGATATTATTGTGTATGAAGTATTAGAAAGATCTCATTATAATTATAGAAGGACCTTGATATTGGCTAGGTTGTGGGACCCTTGGAATGTCAGTAGTTCAATGCCCTGTTTATCTTATTAAAACTTATAATTATATTTGTATTATGTATAACAAGGTTTTGTTTTTAATTATGGTAAAAGAAGGTTTTGAAGGGACCTGAACCCTTTAAAAAAAGAGAAGTAAAGATATAGCAATTCACACCATCAAAGAAGACAAAGCATCAAAGAAATGAAACAAAAGAGGCTACCCTGAAGATAGGCATGGAAAAAGGTAGCCAAGAGCCGACAAACGCACAACAAAAAAAAAACTAGACAGTAAAAACAAGAACAATAGTAAAATATTAAGCCAGGTTCTTAAGAACCTCAGAAACCTCTACCTCTAGCCTGGTCACGTCTGAATCAGTCTTTTTCAGGTCCTTGAGCTCCAAAGGGGAATTTTCCACTTTTCTCTTAGATTACCCCTGGTCCTCTTGCTGGGCCCAAAAATTCCTTGACCCTTATCTTGATCCAGCTCAACGATCTGATTCTCGTGCTGCTCCTTGTCAAGAGTCTCAACCATCATGTTCAAGGCCTCAACAATATTCTTTATACTCTTTTGACTTCGAATCAAGGCTGTCTGAATAACATCTTTAAAACTGATCATCTTATCCACCAGCTGAGATTGATCTTTTAATAACAAGGTTATGTTATGTACGCAAAGAGTTATTAATAAGAAAAAGGCTATTTCATCTCTGATAGCATATGTTTTTATGTCTCTCATTCTAAGGGTTCTTCTGTGGGGCATTATGAAAAGAGATTCCTAATGGAGACTTATGGTGACAACTCATTAGTGCATTAGAAGGTGAGTCTTGTAAAATTAACCTGCTAGAATATAAAATAAAATAGAAATGATTAGAGGCATTGAAAAGAAATGATTAGAGGCATTGAATAGAAAGTTTTGATAGTTTTAGGTTTCTTGTGGCACCCCTAATAAATTAAGGTATTAGAAAGAAAAGAGGTAAGGTGGATAAAACCTATCAATTAAATATTTATGGAAAATTTTGAAATACGAGATTAAAAGATTTTTTTATATACTGAAATTAAGATATGTTTTCAAGATAATTTAGTTATCATGATAGAAAAGGAGAAGGACAAAGAAAAAAGTTGAAATAACCCCAACACTATGATGAAAGATAATGGAAAAGGTAAGAAGTATGAGAAGCATATAGATATTGTATCAATAAGGATGCAATTGATAAAAATATTAGTATTGAGATAAATAGATCCTCAGTGCACTTGGTATTCATGAATATTAAAGAAATATATAGTGGTTTATAACTTAAATTGGAACTACAAATAAAAATCTAACTAGAATGATAAACTAGTTGAAAGAATATAAGACAATACTGAACTTAGATAATTTTGGCTATTGATGTGGTTATTGCGGGGAAGAAAAGCTAGCAAATAAAGGAGAAAGTGAATAAGTTGATAATTGGTGAAGAAGAAGATATAATATTTGGCAATAGGATTAAGTAACTCACGAAAATTTAGAATTTTCCATGTAAGATATGGAGATGATATATAAGAGTAATTTCTACATTGAGGTAGAGAAAACTCAAAGAAAATCAAAGATAAATCAATTGCTGATGATGTTTTATTATCCAACATATTTACCAAGCTGAAGAAACATTATGAGGAGATGTCATGGACAAAGTGTCACTTCCATGTCAAAATTAAGAGAATTTTCTAAAAAGTTTGTATAACTAGTGAATCTTTGATTAGATTAGAGAAAGGAAGATGAAGAATAATTTTTTTATGTGATTTGTGACGTATATTAAAAAGTGGTTCTTAGGTGTTCACTTGCCAAGACATAATGTTAGAGAAATTACTTTAGTGAAGTAGAAAAAGAGTGAAACTGGATACAAAAGTAATGATAAAGAGAGAAAAAGATATCCAAGAGTAGAGAATAAATTAATTAGGAGAATGGGTAGCTCGTAGCCATACAAAATAAATCAAGAACACTTTTACCTCCTCTAAATATGAGTGAACATATAGGTAAGCTCCCTTTTTTGGGAAATACATATCTAGGATGTTAGTGAATACTTCTATATCTTATATTTTTATTGGAGTGGGATTGAACTTAATGATGGCTATACCCAATTATATTATTTTGTGAAGACTGCAATGATGAGGCACTAGGATATTGCATTAAAGAATGCCTTAAGCATGATAAAACATGGAAATGATTGAATGAATTATTCTTGATATGTTTATATTAACCTAATGTATGAATAAAAAACCTAAATAAAATATGGAAGATAAGAAAAATTAAGGACAAATCAATAAAATGTTATGAACAATTATCTCAAAATGTTGTTAGTGAAGTAGAAGAAACCTTGATATAAAAGAAATGAATTGATTGGTTTATTTTAGGGTTAACCCTTCACATTATAGTGAAGTAGATGATAATATGTCCTCTTCATATAAAGATGTAGTAGAATTGATCACCAAAATAAAATCCTAGTCAATGATGTGGGATAATGGTTTAGTACAAAAAAGCAAAATTGATAATTTCAAGTTAGAGTCGGAAAATATAATGTTGAATTGATAATTTCTAATAAAAGTTGGGAAGGTTGAGACTTTAGCACCATCTAGAAGAAGTAAAATTTGGTTTAAAATTTATGGTAGGGAAGAGCATAAAAGGAATTAATGTGTGATAATCAAAGGCATTGAGAGGGCTATCACATTAAGAGGGGAACTTAAGAAGTCCCCTAGAAAGATAGTAAGAATATACTGTAAAATATAAAGTGGGACAAACACAACACAAAAAGATGTCCAATGTTACTATATGAAGAAGATGAATGTGAACAAATGGTTCATGTCGTTGACTAGGGGAATGTTTTTTTGGATATGGATACAGATAGAGCATATGTTTTAGCTATAAGAGTATTTAATATTTTTTTGGTACATGGCCACTGGGAACTTTGATTAAGAGAAAGTATAAGACCACTTAACAATATACACTATGTGGTACCACACATTCAAGATATAGGACCCTCCATGGATTACCATGATAACTATTGAGGAGGAAGTGTGAGGAGAGGCTACCACAATAACAATAGAAGCATTGAAAAAGATGAAATGACCCTAACCGGCCATTTACTGTTTCCGACTGATAAAACTGATGCAGATTTATAATAAACAATAACATGCAAAGAACCAGTAGATAAACTCGAATAACCGGCAGATGTATTTATAAACCA
>MU224917.1:389165-404040 GCA_018584345.1 Thuja plicata
ATTTAAAATAAATGACCGTTGAGACAAATAATAAGTGAGGAATCGTCCGGCATTAAAACGGAAGCCCAAACGAGCTCAGATGCCGTCGTGTAATAGCTCGCCGGAAAGCTCTCAACGAGACGCTCCAAGACCACCTACTGAAAAGTCGTGAATCCTGAACCCCTGTTGACTTACTATAAATAGTAAGTATTCCGGAAACCTGCATAAACTGCACTGGATGGCCTGGAACTGGAAACACCTAGGCCGCTCATCCCCTGGACACGACCACGCCCCGGTTAGCCCATCGAGCCAAAGTAAAAAGGGCTAACAAACTGGCACAATATAATGTACCCTAAAAAGGGGACATTACAAAAGAGGAGGGACGACGTTCCAAAATGTTATAACTATTGTAAATTAGAACATTATGCTAATGAGTGCAAAAGGAAAAAAGAAGGAAAGTCTATATATAATTTTTGTTGTAATAAATCACATCATATTTTGTTGTTCAAAATTTAATAGTTCTATACTATAAAGACAATAAATTAATGAAATTGATAAAAAAATCTTATTGATTTGAAAACTGAATTAATTCTTAAAAATTCTTAATAATGAGAATAACTCACATAAATGATTGGTTATATTTTAACCTATAAAATTCTTACTATAAAAGATGTCTGATTGTTTTAATGAATTAAATCATTAAAAACATATGAAGTCGATTATTCATGGCAGCAAATAATATTTTGTTTTCATTGAATCAGTCTAAAGCTATTGCACATCACATCCTCTTCCTCTTTTGGAAACCAAAAGGACAACTTTTATGAGGGATCTAGCCTTAAACCATCCTCGCAAGAAGCTCGAACAAAGAACTAAAACTAACATTTCTGAAAAAAAAGTTATAAGGAACTCGTAATAAAAAAGCTGACAAAAGTGGAAAAAAATTAAGGGGTAAAGAAAAACAGCTACCCATCCTTGTAAGAGTGCTCCATGTGAGCAATCTTGAGGTGGTCACCAACCGGTTATACACTATCTTTATACTATTCTCATGGTTAATCACTTGGTTTGTAATTTAGCCTTTTCTGTCTCAGATGTCATGAAGGAAACGGGATCATCCAGTCAATTTGTCCATACAATTCGAAAGTTTCTTTGTCAACAAATCCATCTGGTTCATTGCAATCATGGAATTCAAAATGAGACTGAAAAAAACAGTTGGTCTATGTTGTCTGTGCTTGCACATTGAAAAAACATGTCTATGAGGGCAGCTGCGACTACAACCTCCGACGCTGATTTCTATTCCAAAGCTCCCATTCCGTCAGGGAGATGCTGGCAAGGGTTGAGGAGAGGAGTGTGGCTTTGCGCCTGCAAATTGCATTTGCCTGAAAGTTTCTGATGCCTTTTTCAACAAACCCATTTTCTGCATATCCTGCAATCATAGCATGCCATGGTCAAGTAGTTCAGTGCCTCGTCTTTGTTTCTACATTTTGCATACACGTCTACCACATCATTGCCATGTACAATATCTCACTAGACTTGTATGTGCATTTGCATTTACTCCGCAGCGCGGCAACTTGTCACGCTAGATGGGCGGGAGATGCAGTTTTAAATTTTAAAGTTACCGACATCCATCAAACGACATCCATTAATGTGATGGATTACGGCTGGGCCCCACACCAGCCACCTAAACGCGGTCAGCACTTGTGTGCTGGTTAAGCCCAGCCCATGAAAGGGGGCGGCATTTGCATAGAAAGTTTTTGCAATGGAAGACTTTGCAACATCTTATGCTTGCATATTGAATAAATTTGCAATTGTTCCCAGCCTCTCGCTATAGCTAGTCTTTCTGTTTCTTCTTTGTGGAAATATCACCACTACCACTAGCAACCATGGATAGCATAGGCATAGCTGATTCTGCAGATTGTATTGATATTGGCATATTCTTAGACTTTGCATCCGCCTATATACCATCTCATTGTCCTTTATATTTGGATAAACCTTCACCCTTGTCTTGTAATTGCCAAGAAATGAGAATCTACCTTGGTGTAGCTACCCTTCAAAAGCTGTCTTACAAATATGACACCACCACACTCTATTTTCCCATGATTTTTTTTTTGTCTTTTTTTAGGGCTTGCACAAATCGGAGAGAGATTTTTGAGAATTGAAAGGGCCTTTTGCATGACTTTTTAGGTTGGTTGAAAAACACTCAAATGGGTTATGCGGTTGGTTCTTCCTCATCCACAACACTCCTACTCCTTGAACCCTCAGCTGAGAATAAAACTCTTTAACATTTCGTTATTTTGTCATGTTCACTACTCTCATTGCTATTGCCCATGTTCTTTTGTGAAAAAAGAATGTAAATGAAAATTGAAAGTATAAAAAAAATTATTCCTTCAAACTTTGGATGAAAATTCAGAAAATAAAAACAAAGGAAAGAGTCAATTATCTCTACTTGTCATGCCCCCGCCGTAGACTCAGATTGCAACATTTAAACTCTGCCTTCAAGCCTCGGTGAAGGAAACACAAGGTCAGGGATAATTATGGGCAGCAATTCTTCCAAAGGGCACAGTTTTACCTAACAAATTAAGGAAGCAGCGATTGGTTTTGAAGGGGAGCAATTGATATCAAGGAGGGATGCTTCACTATAAGAAGTATCCATTGTGAAGAGTTGCTGTTCTAATAAAAGTTGCGACTCTTCATACCTTCATGGGGAATATAAAAGGTGGATCTACGCTTGGGCCAAGGCATCGAATCATCAATTCTGATTTGGAAAAGGAATTCAGAAATAAAATACAACAATCTATAATATTAGAAAAAGATGGCACAGAGTGAAAAATCAGATAGAATGCTGATGGATTTGTTCAGAGGCAGATCGTGAGGGGCTACAAACAATCAATCTTTCGAATGAAGCAGAAAATGATGTGGAAATGCTGGAGGAACTTGATGTGATATGCTGTTTCATTGGACCTAGGGCAGACGGAAAAAATTCAGGAAATGGATATCTGATATTTGGAAGACACAAAAGATATTTAAATTCCTGTGGAATGTATTCTTTATTGTGATCTTTCTTTTTGCAGAGGAAAGATAAAATGTTCTTATGGGAGGTTTATGGGCAATGGATGGCAGCCCCCTATATATGCAAAAATGGTTTGTGTTTGCCCTGTAGGGTTTATTTTTAGAATAGAATAGAATGCATATGAAACATAACAGTAAGCATAAAGAATATAATTGAGAGAACTCAAAACTGTTTATTCATTGCTTCCAGAATCGTTACAATATATCTCAGAGACAATATTATTGCTACACATAACATTCGACAACATCACCCGAAGGTAAGTACAATGTATATATAGAGAGGTGTCTGGCGCCAACCGTTGGCAACTGTCACCTAACCGTCGACCCCTCAACACAACTTCTCAACACAAGACTAACAAATGCTAGTTACCCGACGACATCATCCCCCCCAAAAAGAAAGTTGTCTCCGGACGACACACAACAAAATGGGGACGAATACAACTATACAAATAAAAATCAAGAAGGGGGTTGAGGGAGTGTCCCTGGTGAGGAAGGAGGTGGTGTAGAGGCCGCCAACTGCTCTCTCAATTGGTACACCTGTTCAGTCCGTAGCCTCAGATCTCTCGTCACTAACATCTGTTGTTCCCGAGCAGACTTCACTATGAATGCCGCCTCCAAGATCTCCTTATCCTTCTAGTCCTGCTCCTCCATAGTTGTAGCAAGGCGAATCTCCACCATCACCCGCTCAACCCTCTTTCGTTCCTACTGTTCCGTCACTGCTGCCCTTTTAGTTGCTCTCTTAGCTCTCTCCTGAACCAATTGTTCCTCCAATGCAACTAGCTGACCCTTGTGCTAAGCCAACTTCTCCTCTACTACCTGGAGTCAGGTAGCCAACTCCTCCCGAGCTGTCAGGGCTGCCATTCGTGTGGCCTCAGCCCTTGATGCTACATGTTGGGTCCTCCTCAGCTCATAGTACCCCTCGCGGAATGCCTGCTCGACTCTACTCAGCAAAGAGTGGATCTAACTCTCCCCCTCAGATCCCAGAAGGCCCTAGTCCTCCAACATTGCAAGGGTCTCCGTGGCAGGCCATCCCTGAGACTCAAAGCATCGTGCGAACTCCTAAATGAAACCTCTTCTAGCAATGGCCAACAATCGCTCAATATCCTGATCTACCACCTTGTGGGTCCGTAATCTAGCAGAGGCCACTATCCTCCGTGCACCTGCCCCCATGTCTGCCAAGTACTGGTCAAGGTCACTAGACTCACCGTGAGTCTCAAACACGTGCTAGACGGATGCATCAATCCTGTCCTCACACTCCTCTCATACGCCTATGTCATGCGGGGGATCTATCTCCAACTACTTGACAGGTGAACTCCCTTCCTCCAAATCCACAATCTCATGAGACGGTGGTAGTGCCTTCGTAGTGAAAGGAGTGGGGGTCCAACAAGTGCCATCGATGTGAGTTGGAAACAGTTGAGCCAAGCGTTTGTGGTCGCATCCGACTCAATACCCACGCTCGCCAACATCTCAACAACACCATCCCTCGACACCTCCTCTCTTGCCAGCTGCTCCATGGCTACCACCTCTGTCCTGACCACCTCTACGACTTTTGTCTCTGTTTCCATCGCCTCTACAACCTTCTTTGCCACCGCTACTGTGGACTCTCCAACTTCCTTCAGAACAATCTCAACCACTGTCGGTTGCTCCACAACCATGGTGCTTGTACTTGGAGGTGCCAAGGTGATGGGATCCTGAAACTGCCCAAATCTTGGTACGGGTAAGGTTCCCATCGTCATCCCCAACGAGATAGATGGAACCAACTGGCTGCCCTCGGATAGAAGAGCTGGAACGAACATAACTGCTTGTGCACATCGTACGAAGGGCGTAGAGGTGCCTGATACAACTCCTAAAGGGCCCTCTACTCCAACCTTTGAGTCCAACGTTTCTCCCTCGGTCGAGTGACTTGCCTCTGGTCACCATCCGAAAACTTCCCCCACTGGCCATCGACGTATCCCTTGACTCCTCCTGGCCACTATCGTCACCCTCCTCTCCATCTATCTCTGACTCTGTCTTGGACACCACTACTTGCCTCTTTTGTTTCTTACTTGACTGAAGCTCGCCACCCGATCCCAAGATGTCTAAATGTAACAAGTAAAAGATAGGTGTCTGCTCGGGGTGCACACGTCCCTGTGGCACCAAACGATTGTCGCCGGGATGTCTGGGCGTCCCCCGTCAGCGGACACATTTTGCTATGAGTTTTAAAAAAAAGCATATTTTTTAATTTCTTGTTTGGTTCTATTCAAACCCTAAGTGGATGTGGGACCCATCTAAGGCCTTCCAAGCCTACAAAAGGCCCTTAAAGCTTTAATTTGATTCACATTGTCATTTCTAATTGTTTGCTACAACAAGAAGAAGAGTGAAGAGCTGAGAAAACAGTGATTGGAGGAGTGAAAGGACTGATTGCAAGTAAAAGAGGAGTGACAAGGAACAAGAAGAGGAGGGAGAATTTTCACCTTGTTGAAGAGATTTTTCAAGCACAAGGTAGGGTTTTTAACTGATTTTTATTTTATTTTCTGACTTTCATTTGTAAATTGTAATTGTAATTGTTTTTGTTCAATGTTTTTTCAAATTTCAATGTTATTTCATTTTTTTTTGTTTCATTTTCAAAATGAGACATTATGTTGAATCTTGAGGACAAAATGAAGAATCATTGCGATTCTCCATTTTGCCCTCAAGAGTCAAGATTGAAAAATTAATTTAGATTTTGTTTTATAATTTGAAATTTGTTAAAAAATTTAAAATTTAGAGTTTTAATTTTTTAAATTTTAAAGTAGGGCGTAGACTGAAACTATGTACTTATTGGTTTTTTTTCATTTTGTGAAATGCAGTGTCAAAAGGAGCTCCCATAGTCATGATATGAGTGAGGATGAAATGGAAATCCATTCTCATGGTGCAAGCCAATCATAGTATGAACCTAAGCATGAGGATGAGGGGGACGAGCATGGGCCAAATCTGGAATGCCAAACTAGTTCCATGGCTAGTGCACCACTTGCTACTAATTGCCCCTCCCAGCTTTTGGCAGAGTGGGCTAGGGGTCCTTATGATCCCAAATCTCCTCTCAAACAGTTTGCAACAAGAATAACAGCCCCAACGTCAACAGGTGGTGGCACGAGGAAATGAAAATGCAACATTTGTGGTACAAAATGGTTTGGGAGCATCACTAGAGTTAATGCACACTTCCTCTTTTGGCTAGGAAAAGGTGTGGGAGCATGTGAGTTTTTTAAGAAGGCTAAAAATCTGCATTACAAAATTGAGTTCAACAAGCTTTGGGGTGTTCTAGATGACATCAGAGTTGCAATGCCTGCTACCTTGTTTGGTAGGCAACATATTCAGACTATTCAACAGATTCAGGGGCAGCAAATGTAGGGGAAGCCACATATTTCTACTCATACATTGCATTAGAGAGCAAGAACAATGTCAGGGCCAGCCTTGGGACCTTCATCCACTCGTATTGTTGTGGCTGAATCACAACAAGGAAAGGAGAAACAAAAGATGCAAAGTAACCCCATAGCTGATATGTTCAATGTGCACTTGAGGGAATAGATAGATGATTCCATTGACAAGTTCTTCTTTGCCAATGATATCCCATTTCATGTAGCTAGATCTCCTTATTATAAGGAGACGACGTCGATGGTGGCGAAGGGAGGAGCATCACATGTGCCACCAGGTGAGCACAAATTGAGAGCCACCATCTTGGATAACAACTATGCCAAGATCAGTGCATTGATGGAGATGACGAGGGCATGTTGGGAGGAGTCTAGATGCAACATAGTTATGGATGGGTGGACGAACATTAGGCAGTGTGCACTCATCAATGTCATAGTTACATGCTCAGAGGACCCATTCTTTCTCGAGGCTATTGATTGTTCAAGGCATTGAAAAGATGCTGATTTTTAGTTTGACATCCTTCAGACAACTATTGAGGAGGTTGGGCCACAAAATGTTGTCCAAGTAGTGATAGATACAACACACGTGTGCAGAGTTGCAAGGAAGCTTATTGAGGTACCATACAAACATATTTGATGGACTCCATGTTGTGTGCATGCCATGAACAATGCACTCAAGGACATGGAGAAGATTGACTAGATTAGAGATGCGAGAGATGTGCAGATGTTTATCTGCAACCACCACACTTCACATGCACTCTTCAGGAGCTTTGCGAAGGAGTTCTTGAAACTAGTCGAGACTGGATATGCATCATATTTCATTCTCTTGGACAGAATGCTTGAGTTGCAGGAGCCACTGCAAGTCATGGTTATGACGCAAGATTGGAATTGGTGGGATGAGGCCAGAACAAAGCAAGGGAGGAGGGTGAAGGAGATAGTGAACAGTGATGCATTTTGGAGTGATGCAAAATACACAGTCTCTATCATCACTCCATTTTTCCCGGTCATCAAATATGGGGATGGGGATGCACCTACCCTTGGAGAGGTGTATGAGTGCATTGATTCTATGCTTAACCAGTGGAGGGAAGTTGTGCGAGAGGACCCCACTTTAGCATTCTACAATGAGCACATTCGGCCTATTATTTAGTGCAGATGGGATAGCTTGAACACTCCCTTGCACATGGTTGCTTATGCATTGAATTTGAAGTGGTAATGCCTAGGCATGGTAGAGTTACATCAATTCAGGATGATGAGGTAAAGGAAGGGTTCTTGTGCATTGATAGGATGTATGATGTTGAAACTGCTGGCAAGATTCACACTAAGTGGATGAAATTTGCTACTCTTAGGGCTTATAAGGTTGTGGCAAAGGCTGATATCAACACTATGGCACAGGAGGACCTGATTTTGTGGTGGAACTGTCATGGACAAAAATCAGCAACTACCACATTAGCCATTCGTTTGCTATCTTAGGTTTCTAGTTCTTCATCTTTAGAGAGGAACTAGTCTACTTATAGCTTCATCCACTTTCTTAAGAGAAACAAACTTACCTCTAGGAGAGAAAAGAAGCTAGTGGTTGTACTTAGTGCCTTGCATATCACTGACTGCAAGACACGTGTGGACAAGGAGAGCCGAACAACACGATGGGATGTAGAGCCAAAGGAGCAATCACAGATTGATGAGGATGAGGATGCAACAACTTCAAATGTAGGGTTGGTTGGTGTTCCTTTGGCGGATCTTGACTTTGAGGAGTCCAGTAGTTCCACTGATGAGGAGTTATCCTTGAGGTCCGACCTCTGAAGGGATGATTAGAGGCCTCCCTTCACTACATTTTGACCTTTTGTACTTGTTTTGATATCATGCTACTCATTGTAATCATCTTTATGATATTTTTGAAATAATAGAAATCTTCCATTTGCCAATTTGACAATTTAAAATTTTATTTAGTAGTGAGTATTCTAATTTCTAATTAGTAATTCAATATTCAAAACTTCAATGTTCATTGTTCAATGTTCAAGTATTTACTATTTAGTATTTGAAATTTGCAATTTTGCAATTTTACTTCTTAATAGTCTTATACATCTTTTCATAACTAGCATTTTAAGTACCATATGTATAGTATATAGTATATAGTATAAAAAGCAAACCAACATCAAATAGTTTCTTATTCATAACATCATTTGTAAAACTCTAATCTCTGAAAAGGTCCAAGTTTGACAGAAAAAGTCCTTAGAACATGCCTTAAATAAACTGTTTACAGGAATTTGTATGCTCATGGTTTGACCGAACATCAGTTGTCTGTTTAAAATTTTGATAAAAGTGTGATACAAACAGTTTTCTTTAAAAATGTAATAAAAATTTCAGTGCAAGGAAAAATTTGTAAAATTTTTGGAACAAAATGGATATATATTGATTACAGGCTTCATGCTGAAGCACACTGCTTCAAAGGGATGTTAAATTTAGATGAAGATTGTAGAGATAATCTGAGTCTTACTAAATGGGGCTAGAAGCTAGGCAGGCAAATTGAAATAAAGAGTATAGGGCAAAAAATCGAATCTACAATCGGGTCGTTGAACTGCGGTCTAAGGCAAAGCACATATTGCAAAGCAATTAAGGGATCTTGTTTGTCATCTCAAGCCCCTTAGCGCATGGCAGGATGAGTCCTCTGTTTGTTATCCATAATTTTCTTTCTATTTTTCATGTGCAAGAGTTGATAATGGAGTTGTAGTAACTTGAGTTGTAGAGGACTTACCCAAGTGAGTGTACACTGTAGACACATCTTTTTTGATCCTTGCCTCCATCAGTGTCTTTCTGTGCAAATCCGGTACTACTTAATAGTTTATACTTTTCCAATAGAATATAAAGTTTGGATAGAGTTTCCTGTCAATTGTCAGACAGTTTGGCAGAATTATGGATCTAGTGAGAAAGCAATCGCTTCTCAAGCATATTTCTGTTTATTCCAGAAGGGCTAAGTTTTCTGATATAATGGCTATGGGTGTCTTATCCCAAAACATGATTCGAACAAAAATGTAAGGAATTCAGTTGTCCTTAAGGGTTGTAACCATCGTTGAACTTGAGATATCCAGAAATATTGTATCAAATAATAGGACATAATAAAAAAATTGTTTTTCAAGATGCATTGGTTAATTGATTTTAAGTCATCAGATGCTTTCTTCTCAACAATTTTCTTTTGAAGGATGCAAATCTTGTATGTACGTATGGCTAATTACTCAGTTGCAGGCAGTCTCTGCTTTTTGACTCTGCACTTTTTGCTTCTGATCCTTCTTAATTTGAATTGGGGGCAGGGAAGCAGATGAAGAAGACAAAGATGGAGGGAGCAATAAAGGGGATAGGAAAAAGCAACAAAAGTTAAACTTCCTTTCTCTAAAACGAAAATCTGAAGATCTGGAATCCAGTGGTAAAGGCCGTTTTAAATTTTTTGCTTCTAGGAAACTTCAGCTCGTTAATGGTCGCCTTTAGACTATTTTGTTGGTCACCTGTATGATTGTACTGTTTTTGCCAATATTGTTTTGGTCAACAGCAGTCATGCTTGTTATAGGTCGATGATCCAATTTCTTAGAAAAGTTCTTTTCCTGTTGGCTCATGTTTTCCTGGCAGCAGAGGAACCTTAGTGTTTTATATTTGAAAGAATTGGAGCTGTATTATGTTATATTGAAAATCAAGAGGACATCTGGCAAATTAATTGTAGTCATTTGATCAGTCTTAACAGTTAACGGAGCAAAACAAGAATTACTGGTTTTGTTATTCATCAAAAATTTGCATAGAAGTGTTGTATCTCTGTTATTATTCCAAAATTCAATATAAAGATAAAGCAATCTTAACAGTCCACTATAAATCAAATTGAACAATTTGATAGAGGCCATTTAGGTAGAAAGGTATATTGCTAAAGATTTCCTTGGAAAAAAGCCCTTTTGGCTTATATAAGTAGATTAGTTTATGTTGTATGATCAAGTATAAGGGGAAAGGTTATCCAAGAGAACATATAAGAGAGTTCTACATAGCTTGCTTAGAGGTGGCACCTAATGCCACATACCTCATGCATCTCTTTCCACATAGTCTAGGTGAACAAGCTATCAAATGGTTCACCTAGCTGCCACATGGCATCAAGACTTTCCATGAGCTAGTGGAGAAGTTTATTGCACATTTCCACAATATTGAACACGAAATATCAATGACCGAACTGTACGATACCAAACAAAAGAACAGTGAATCTTTTGCTTACTTCTTTCAGAGATGCAGAAATTTTGCTAGCAAATGTCCTTGTCATGTACCTGGAAGACAATGTTTCCAGATCTTCATACAAAATCTCAACCAAGAGATGATGTTTCACCTCCAAGTCCAATGCTCAAATACATTTGGAAAAGTTATTGAAAAGGGAGTTCCATCCAAAAGGTCCTTATAGCTAAAGGACTTGTGAAACTATTTAAGGAGACCAAAGATAATACCAATACATCCAATGATAAATCCAAATTTTGGTCTAAGAACAAAAATGCAGTCAGTGACGGCATAGTAGACACAAAGATGATCAACAAGGCACAACCCATGGTTAGGCCCCAAGGACCTCCCATATCTAATGTACAATCATTGAACAATATGAAGAGCACACAAATATACTGAGGGGGGGGGGGGGGGGGGGGGGGGGGGGGGGGGGGGGGGGGGGGGNCGGGGGCGGGGGGAGGGGGGGGGGCGGGGGTGTGGGTGGAGGTTTGTGAATTAGTATGACAGCAAACTTTTACTTTTTCAACTTAATAAGCATATGACTTAATCTCAAAGCATATTCATTGCATATTAATATTCACATGAGATCTAACTATCACGTAACACAAGGAGAACACAAGATATACGTGGAAACTCTAACAGGAAAAAAACCACAGAAAATTAATGCTTTTATATAAAATTTTCTTTTACAAGTTTGTAGGCACCAACCTGCTAGAGCCACCAAGCCCACTCATTTAGAGGCAGCAACACCTTATTCAAATTGTCCTCACAAGAACTACATTTTCTTCTTCAAATCTGCTATTATAGTGACAATAAATCTATCACAAAACTGATTACTATCTCCTTATAAATCTGCCATAAAAACTTCTTACTATACTCTCTTGGAAATGCTTCATAAATCTGCTCCGAAGTCTTCTTTAGCTTTTCATGAAACCCCCTTCAAAATCTTCACAATTAGGCTTATGGAGTCGTTATAAATCCGCTTATAGAGCTGATCATAAATCTGCAAATTATCTCTACTAATGGCTCCTCATCAATTTGTGTATATGCTTGATTCTCTTCTTTATTCACCACACTCCCTTCTCAAGATCTTACCCTCTTTTATGCCTTAATACTTTCTTGAAAGGGTGCCATTCTTCAAAAAGATCAACCATTTGAATGGTCATGTCTCAAACAAATTTTTCTTCTTATAATCGCTGCCTTATATTTCTTTAATAATAGGTGCTGCTTGTTTTAAATAAACAATAGCACTGCCTTGCTATTATAAAGTTGCCATTCTGGATAAAGGAGACTTGCCATTCTTTATGGAGTAAGTCACCTGCTGTTAAGTCTTCAATTTAAGTCGCTGCTCTCCTTATATATAATGAAATTTCCAATGAAGCCGCTGCTCTCTTTTGACAGGCAAAGGGTCTTAATAGAATTGCTGCTTTGTCATATTATAATGTAATCGCTGGATGATAATCACTGGTATTTAATAATTGCTTCTCTTTATTATCATGGCTGCTCATTATTTATTTGTAGTACTTTGGCTTGGGCTCAAAGTGGAGTCGACCAAGAATGACATGTTATTTAATATCTTATTTTCCATATTGCTAAGTATAGTCAGTCAGATTTAGACTTGGGTGCTACCTCATGCATGTGATTGCTGCAATAAACAAAATCAATCACTGCCTTCACAATATATTTGTTATTTACATAAGTCGCTTGCTAATGAAATCACATCTCTTTCCTTACAAATCACAATTTATTAATTTTCTCTATACACCATAATGAGTTGCTCCTCTTGCTGCTTTATCCATTATGTGAATCACTGTCTAAAACTCCTTGTGATTACTTCATCGCTGCACATTACATTGTGATGAAATCGCTGTCTTAAGCACAAGTCTCAATAAATTTGCTGTCACCTTTTTTTTTCAGTCACTGCCCCTTGTACATAACATTATTCATTTTCATTTATAAAAGTTGTCTCCAATTATTCTTGATATCTTTTAATTTGATTTTAATTGTCATTACCTTAGCAACTAATCATTTTCCCATTCTTTATAGAATACTTGATTCTTACACTTTGAATGGCTTGTCTTCTTGAGGTAACTTGGACCTTTCCCGATATGTATCACAAACACTAACAGAGGTCATTTGTGGCTGCAATATTCTTCCGCCATTGCTGATAATAAATAAATCAATATATTCCATATTTTTATCTTCCATCACGTGTTTAGTCTTTCACTTGTTATAGCTAATTATTCATAATGCATTCGTGTTTAGTCTTTCACTTGTTATAGCTAATTATTCATAATGCATTCATGTTTTTCATTGTAGATGGGCCACTGATGAATTTTATCATTTGGTTCATCAATCTTTATCGAATTTAATCTTAAGTGTTTCTCTTGAAATTTATTTTGACATCAATGACGAAATCTAACAATCTCCAACAATCATTTTGACATTATTGACAATTTCCAAATATCTATATATACCCTTTGGCATCATGAACATTATTTCCAACACAACATCCAATCATCAAACAACAATCAGACATCCACACAATAAATCTATTTTTGAGCTTTTCTAAATATCACCCAATCATAAGGCTGCCCTAAACAAGGCACTTCAAGGTTCATTGATACTCAAAGACATAAATGTTGACTAGTTTCAGGTTATGGTAGGACATCTTGTATCCAACCATCATATTAAATCTACAGATAATGATGCCCCTTCACATAAAGAAAGTCACAACAACCTTCTCCACCTTTAAATCTTCATCTACATAAAATTAGATGAATTTGATAGATGGAGGACCAAGCTTAAACATCTCTACTTTGAAATTAGTCAAAAATTTGGGATTTGTTGAGGCAGTCATTGATACTTCAAAGAGAATTGTCATAAAAGCGTATCAGGACGTAGGATGCCCCTCCAAAGGTGTAACTGCTCTTCCCATTCGAGTCAGACCAACAACTCACAATCCTACCTGTCACGTCTTGGACCTTGATCTTCCATACAACCTTCTCCTTAGTCATCCATTGATACATGACATGAAGGTTGTTTCATCCACATATCACCAATGGCTTAAGTTTCCCCACAATGGAACTGAAATCACAATATTTGGTTTTCCGGATCTCCTTCAATATGTAGCAATTTGAAAGGTACTCAATATCAAGTTCCCATTAATGGTGAAGCTCCATCATCATCCTCATCTGCATACATTGATATGAGTTTTCTATTAATCATCCATTCCATCCGCCTTGCTCCTGGAGATTAAGGTTCAAGTCCATGACAAGGGGTGTGTCAAATATGATCTCAATGAATCATTTTGCATTGACAAACTACCTGCCTCACCCAAGTCTCATGGAAAACCACAACCAATACAAAAAAAGATCCCAAGGTTGTCATACTATTCAAACTCATCACCTTCACAAAGTGGGGTGAACTACACAAGGAGACTAGAATACATTATCTCTCATTGGCTCTACAAAGATGAATAAGATATAGAATTTGTTACACTACTAGTTGAGAAATATGGCCAAGGATTTAGCATAATGGAAAAAAAAGATATGATGGTCACATTGGCCTTGGGCTTTAGAAACAAGGCACCAAAGAACCCTTACACCATACTCACTTGCCTAAGTACAAAAGGCTTGGGTGTGGTCATTGAAACCTTCTGTTTCTAGTAGTAAGTTAATCCTTGATGAGGACGTTAACGCTTCTATTGTAGTTAAGACATCTGATGAGGATATTGATATAGACTTTTGTGCTTGGAATGAAACATTATGGGATCCAGAAAATTTAACAATTGCATCCTTAGCCTTTGCACAAACCGATGATACCCTTTGGCTAATACATACGCAATTATTGATTGGGACCAACAAGGACCTCTTAGTTTAGAAATTAAAAAATGATGAAGCAATCTCCAAGTTTATGGAAATTCAGAAATGTATACCCTCAAGGGATCATAAGGCTAGATTCATTATAGGTCTGGACATTACTTTGGTAAGTGTGTTCAACCTTCTAGTCTCAAAAATATGAAAATAAAAAGGGCTAGGTGGAAATGAAAAGGAACCCTTAGAAAAAGAAATAGTAAAAACAAAGGATGTATTCGAGGGTGAAAACCTTTTTAAGGCACATGAGGATGAAAGGTTAGACATGTTAAATTATGTTCGTTCGTGTTTAATATTTAACATATCAGATTATATATATATATATATATATAT
>MU224917.1:408607-423470 GCA_018584345.1 Thuja plicata
AAGGGGTTGAGCCGGATTGGTCCGGACATCTTAACATGAATATTGTTACCATGTATGATAACGTATTTTGATTGACAATTTCAAATTGTTTGAATTGGTCCAAATATCAATTTGCTAATCTATTAAATCTCTCTCAAGAGGGAGTGTTAAATTATGTTCGTTCGTGTTTAATATTTAACATATCAGATTATATATATATATATATATATATACATATAGATTAAATATGATATATATATTAAATAAACATCTTACATTAATCATAATATATATATATATATATATATATATATTTAGTAATGATTAATTAATTATTAAATTGAATGTCGACAAAGCATATCATAAAGTCACGACACTCATCGTGACTGTGATATATGGCAGTCACGATAATATCGTGACTGTTCATATATGACAGTCACGATAGTATCGTGACTGTCTATTAAGACTATGATTCGACAGTTAAATTAAACCGTAAACATTAAGTTACGGGTTGACAAATACATAACTAAACAGTCGATAAGTCATGACCTTTCGATATTGCATCGGTTCAATTTAATATATATGATACTAAGATGTTGTAGGAACAATCAATAACAAAGGCAATTGTTTCTTACAGCATCTTAGCATTCATATCATCTTCAGATCCAAAATTCCTTAACAAGACACCCTCTCTACTAATCAAGAGAGATGACTACTCCTTGTAGAGAAATTAGAAGAGATCAACATTGGTATAACACGGAGTTCTAAGATCATATACTTTACAACGCATGTGATAGAGATAGAAAGAGTAAAATTCACCAAATTATTTATTTAGAGACAAATCAAGTTTGCTTGGTCTTATGAGGATATGCTTGGAATTGATCCATAGTTAGTCTTACATCATCTCCCAATCTCTCCAAGTGCTAAACCTATTAAGCAAAAATTGAGAAACATGCAATTGTATTGTTAGTCAAAGCCAAGCTAAAGAAGTTGCTAGATGTTAGATTCATTTGACCCATTGACTATGTAGAATGAATCTCACACTTTGGTTCAAGCCACAAGCTAAATGAGGGCATTCACATTTGTATTGATTTCAGAAATCTAAACAAAACTTATCCTAAAGATGACTTTCCTCTATTGAACATTGACAATATTTGGGTATGAGATGTTAGCATTAATAAATTATTTTTCAGGATATACCCAAATCAAATTGTACCCGAGAATTAGCATAAGAAAAATTTCACTTGTTCTTGGGGTGCCTATTGTTGGAATGTAATTCCCTTTGGTCTCAAGAATGTAGGAGTGACATATCAAAGATCTGCGACTACTATCTTCCATGACATGATGCGTACACTTATGAAAGATTATGTTGACGATCTGCTACAAAATTAGCTCACACGTGAAAATCATCTCGATGTTTTAGCTACAATATTTACAAGACTAAAAAATATAATGTCAAATTGAATCCAAAAAAGTGCCTTTGGAGTCACTTAAGGAAAACTTCCTTGATACATTGTTTCTCTTGGAGGCATTGAAGTAGATCCAACGAATGTTAAAAAAATAATTGACATGTGTCCTACCAATCCAAGTCAGCTATGTAGTCCCCCAGGAAAATTATTGTCTATCCATAGATTCATTGCTCAACCAATTGATAAATGTCATCCATTCCAACATCTACTTCACAAGGGTGTCATGAATTCCTTTAAACAATTGAATGATTATTTTCTACCACCATCAGTACTAATGCCACATATTGAGGGAAAAATTTGGCTCTTGTGAGTCTCAACTACATCATTAACATGAGGAGCTCTCCTGGCACAACACGACTATTTAGTGAAAGAGAGTTATCTATTACATCAACCACACATTATGGGATATGAACTCCACTATACACCTATTGAGCACACATCTTTCTATGGTTATTGCTTCCCAAAAAGCATCAACATTACGTACTAAATCACCAAACTAAGCTCATTCCAAAGATCAATCCCGTAAAGTATATTCTCAACAAAGAAACAGTCACTGGTAAATTGGATAAGGGGCTATGATCGTCAGTGAGTTCAACATTGCGTGTGTAGCAAAAAAAGGCAATAAAGGATAAGTTGTAGCTGATTAATTAGCAAATGCACCAACAACATTAGGTCATCCCTCGCTATGAGATTTCATTGATGGGACAATGTTCATTGTGATGAGTCCTAGAATAGATGTCTTTTTGATAGCTCTGGGTTAGACTTTGTTATTTTTTATCAGACTATCAGACCTATCATACTTGACATTATGCCTGATAAACTTATTATGATGCCACATACATAATATAGTGATATATGATATATGATACAATTTTGTTGTGCGATGTACTAATTGATTACAATTATATGATTTGAATAGAAATGAGGTGTATCTATATCTTCTTTGTTTTGATTTACATGCAACTTCAAAAGGATTTAATTCACATGTAACGAAATGAGTTATTCTGTCATATAAATTGATGAGGTGACAACAAAACACATAGCACTATGAGCATTGCAGTAGACTGGTAAGCTAGTTTGTAGGAGTGAGGTATATTTTCAAAAACTTTGAGACAAACAATAAAATTGAGATAACACAAGGGTCGGTGGTGAATTTTTCTGTTAAATGTAAATTCAATAGAGAAGGATTGGATTTTGGTTACGGTAAGAAGGCACACTTAGGCATGGGAGGTGATACAATTTGGTGTGAGCATATTGACCACCAATTATTGCTGGAAGATGCAGTTAGTCTACCATTTTTTGAGTGATTAGGTTTGATACACTGCCTGCTTGAGGCTCGATGAGTATAGTGACAAGATGACCAAACATGACCTTTGTGAATAATGAAGCTATTATCAAGGGTCTCAAGGTAGATGCTCTGGAAGCCACCATTTATGGAGTAAAAATACTAACCCGAACTGGGGAGTTTTCAACATCCCTTGATATAGTGTTGGCACGAGTAGAGTTTGCAAGGTTGAGGGAAAACTTTTAGTCTTCAAGACAAGGGACCAAAAGGCTGTATTTATGACCGATTTGGAGAGGAGTCACTACTAATGTTATCAGTTATTTGACTTGGGACACACTATTCTCTCGTGTACATTGTGCACTTCAAATTGTTAAGCCATTTATGTCACAAAAGGTTAGTAAATGTACCAAATTATCTATGTCATAAGTTAACTAGAATGGCAGTCGAATTCAGGAGAAGCCTTTCAATACAATACCCTAACTTTTATTGGGAGGATTTTAAAGAATGGGACAATTTATTGAATAGACTTCTTAGAAATGTTCCAATTCATGAACATGACATAGTTGAAGAGGATGATAATGAAGCCAGTTAGGGAAATGTGCAAGTAGATGAAGATATAATTGAGGAAATTTAAAACCCAAATAATATTGAAGAAACTGATAAAATTGAGGGTTTAGCTTCCCGTACATCACCTAACTTAGAGGATACTACACATGTCAATGTAGGGCTAGAGAAAGAATTTGAGGAAAGGCTTTCCCAAGACAATAATAATGACATAGAAAACCCCCAACATCATTCCCTCACAGCCACTAGTGAATCACCTGTAGCTTCTTCGGAATCTCCTATAGTATCCTCACATGAGCAAACTCTATCTTCTCCAACTATGAGGTCAAAGATGCATAAGAATTCAACTTCTTTTAAGAGGAAACATAAGAAGAAGAAAATTCAAAAACCCTTTAAGAAAAAGACCCCTACCTCTAGGAGGCAAGAGCATAAAGTTGTGGAAAAGCAGGATGAAGAAGGGGACATCAAACTCGATAAAGAAAAAGAGGGCTATAATGACGAGTCGAGGGACGTTAAATGTAATGAAGAGTATAACCTTGATGGAAATTTCTAGGAGTCCACAACTAAACATAAAATCAAACCCAAGCATAAGTTGAAGAGTGGGAAAGGAATGATAGTTCCTGAGAGGAGTTCTCAATGCCTTTGAAAGGACAAAGCTCAAAAGAGACCAGGCCACATCTTCCACCATGAAGAAACAAACTCAGGGAGAGAAGGTTGGTCTAGGAGTAGGGAAAACCTGGGAGAAGCATCTATAGAAAAAGAAAAGGAGCTAGAAAAAGATGAATATGGAGATCAAGAAATATAGGGGAAAGAATAGTACCAAAATTTTGAACATAATATTTAGCACGGGGATGAAATTGAAGAAGACCCTTTTGTGGCCCAAAAGAAGACCAATAACATGCAACCAAATGATTCTTTAGCACCCATGGTATCTCCTATTGAACTAGAGCCAAAGCCAGGGCATACCCATGAGTATGTATTGATAGAAGATAGTGATGAAGGTGAGCTACAAGTAGAACTTAATAAATTTAAGGAATTGCAAGAACAACTAGAAAATTATAGGGTCAGAGAACAAGAATTGTAGAGTAAGGTATTGGAGTTGGAGACTCAGTGAGTATTACAATAGGGAAGGGGCACATCAAAGAAACATTCATCTGGTTTGAGCATCATGGGATCAACCAGTGAGAAGCCCCCTATTAACCTTGTGCTTACACTCACAATCTTGACCTCAGAATTTGCACTTTGGCATGTGCATCTAAAATTTATCCAGTATCAGTAACAATGAGAAAGAAAGAAAGAAAGAAAGAAAGAAAGAACAAATTAAAGCTTCCCATGAAGAAAATTTAGAAGCAAAGGATATCGAGATTAAGAGTTTAATGGTTAGCCTAGAACATATGGATGACCTTGCAAATCAACAAAGACTTTGCAGGTCACCAACTAGGTTGTACATCTAATATCTTAGGAAAGAGTTCCTTTGTGTTCATATTAGTCAATTATTGAGCAATTTATTAATTTCCTTGATTACCCGCAGGTTAGTTCTAATTGCTTTTTCATGAATGCCTCAAGAATGCAAGACCAGTTATGTGAGTTTTACCTCCATAATTTGATAGTGCCAGAGAATTCCAATTGGAATCCACTTTCGTACGTTGGTGATTTGCAAACAAGTGTCCTAATTTCCTACTTTAACAATGTACATGAATGAGATAGTTGATTGCAAGCTTAGAAAGAAAGGGAAAAGCACCCATTGTATATATCTGCTAAGTTAGAAGAGCTGGAAAAGATAGTTGATGAATTGTTTGATATGGTGAACATGAAGGAAATTGCAGATAAAATACAACAATGCAGGATAAAAGATTACAACAAAGATGAGGAATTAATAGCTAGACATGCTAAGGAAATTAAAGATTCTTGCGAAAATAGGTGGATTGAGTTAACCCCAGAGTTGAAGAAAATGGAACCACACTCCATCTATAATTGCATAACACTTGAGTCCAGGTTAACCAGGTACACCAATTCAACTTTGGATACAAAGAGCACCTAACTTCCACTAAGATTTGATCTGCCACTCCTCTAGTATCTACTGCCACACTAGACAGGGAAGAAATTGGTGGACCTTGCTAAAAATCGAGAGCGATGGGACTGAATCAAAGAGAAAAAAAAAGTTTTTACATGACAGAGGGTGTAGGGGTTATTGAGTCCATAAATTTTAGGACTGATGCGATCTACGCTAATAATAGGCCTTAGTTACTACTTGAGGACAATCAAATATTGTAGCTGGGGGTGCAATTAGTCTTAGAATAGATTCCTTTTTGATAGTCTTGGGTTAGACTTCGTTATATCTTATCAGATATTGTCATACCTTTCATGCTTGACATTATGCTTGATAAACTTATTATGATGCCATATACATAATATAGTGATATATGATATATGATAATGGTTGTTGTGCGATGTGTTGATTAATTGCAATTATACTATGTTTTGAATAGAAATGAAGTGTATGTATATTTTCTCTTTTTTGAGTAACACGCAACTTCAAAAGGAAGTAATCCACATGTAGTCGAGTGGGATAGTTATCTCTCACATGTTCACATAGAAGTCAAGGCCGATGATCAACGTGGAAGTCCTCACTGTGACGACTTTCTCTTGTTGTTCCAACACGCGGATTGGATGGAGAGTGCATATGAATGGTAGCGGTTATTTGTTCAATACATACTTTGTCCCTACAAAACTGTATACTGTATGATGTAGAGTTTGAATCCTTTTTGGACTCGAAACTAATGGATTAGTTAGATTTTTAGTTAGAGGAATAAGTCATATCTCTGTAAGGGAATGACATGTGCAAAAGTGTTCAATAGCAATTATGACCACTAATTCTGAGTGTCTATAAAGTCGATTGTGGTCTTAGATTATGTGGTTCAAATGTTATTGGATTTCACCTAGATTGCAAACGTAGAAGTAGAAGAAGACTTATGTTATTGTTTACTTGTACTATTTATGTTATGTGGATAGGATGAAGAATTTAGGTAAGTGGCAGTGGTTATCTATTGAACATATATTTTGTTCCTGCAAACCTATATATTTTATGATGTAGAGTTTGAATCCCTTTTAAACCCAAAACTAATGAATTAGTTAGTTATTGTTTAGTTGGAGGAATAAGTCATATTTTTCTAGGAGAATGACATGTGTAAAAGAGTTCAATAATAGTTATGACCACTAACTTTGAGACTGTCTATAAAATCCAGAGTGGTCTTGGATTATGTGGTTTGAATGTTATTAGGTTTCACCTAGATTGCAGACGTAGAAGTAGAAGAATTTTTTTTGTTCTTGTATATCCATACTATTAATGAAGTGAATGATTGATATTAGTTTAGGTAAGTTCTTCATTTCTTGAGATCATGACCCCTCAAACAAGGGCCACTTGAGGTGAAGTTTCATGTTAAAATAGATTAGACATTAGTTCATTTAATAGAAGTAGTTGCATTGTTCAATAGATAGTTGTGTTTTCAATTAATTGATAATTAATAAAGTTGTCATCTTTTGATTCCCTTATGTTACTTAACTTTTATTGATTAGGTTTATCAAGCGCACGCCTTCCATTCATAGTTAGATTGTTGTTAACTCATAAGTCTATTTACACGCAGTGTATTACTTCACTCACAACCACTACTATGTAACTTGGACTTGTGTTAGGATTGTTGTTGTTTGTTTAATAGTTGCTTTCGAATAATTGTTTTTCATGAATTGAATAGAAGGCTAGGAACCTTCTATTACATCCAAGTACATACGTATGTGGTCAATAATTAAAAGAGTTTCTCTTAGAACAAAATGTTACCTAATTGAGGATTAGTTGTTCTGTTAGGAGAGTGTATTGAGTTGTCTACCCCAACTAATTATATATAATGGAGACCAACCATTTTTGGCGCCGCTGTCGGGGATGGTGCTAAGGCTTAGGATCTATAGCATAGATTTGCTTCATTATTATTTGCTTATATTATAGTAATTGCTTTTGTTTTTAAGCATTAGAATCCTTAAGTTTAATTTTTGTTTAAACACTTGAACAAGTGTAGGAAGACATTCTATAAGATCTCAATACATATTGCATGTGGCGACAAAGAGATGCATTAGGAAGGTGGTGCAAGAGGACCTAGGGGTTAAAACCCTCAAATTTTGTTGTGAAAGACCTTCTTATGGATTTGGTCTTAGATAAGGTTGTTTAGGGTTGATGTGATGTGGTTTTGATAGTTTTGTGTTTTGTTATGTTCATTTTGGTCCAAGAGACCCTTTTGATGTCCTGAATGCCAAAATAAGGCAAAATGAGGAAATGACACTTATTGTGTCTAAGAGGACCTAATTGAAGTGTAATTAGGTCTAGGATATGGTTTGTAACCTTGTAGAACCCATTAACTGGGTTAGAGGAACAAATTGACAAAAGTTGAAAAAGATGTAAATGTTGCTTGAGCAACATTTGCAACTTTCAAATGTTGCTCGACAACATTTGGACAAAAGTTGTAATATGCCCTAATGGTAGTTATGGGTCGGTTTGGGGAGTTGTTTGGGTCCAGGGGACATATTTAAGGATGTCATAATGATTGTACGAGGGTTGGACCAATTTTGATTACATTTTCAAGGAGGAGAACAGTAGCAGTTTACTGTATTTACACAGTCTTATTAGTTTCAGTTTGAAAGCATTGTAGATGGATTGAATCACTCGATCCTATGTGTTAATTAGTTTCTGTTAATTGTTTCCTTGCTCTGTAAATACATTTTGTAGGATTTTGTTTAGGTTTTTAGTGTTGTAAATAAAAGAATCCTTCCTGGACTGTTCACTACCAGTGAGAGGGTTCACTGTATAAAAATGGTTCCACGATGACTTCCCACCATGGGATCTTGATGGCCCATGGAGGACGTGGAGTGGAACCTATGTACATTCTAATTTCTTTTGTACAGTCTCTGAAGATGAGGTTTGTGAATTTTAAAGGCTTGCCCAAGGCAAAACAACTTGTGCCCAGCTAGGAGCAAGAAAGCAAGAGTCAGTGTTTGGATGCAAGGTTGAATTGAACAGCAGGAACTAATGAGTGGAGAGTGGTGTTTGGGTGTTGAGAAGTCCCTAGAAGCAGTGGTTCTTGTTGATGAATTGATCTCATTGACCTTTGTTTGGATTTGAAGCAATTAGCCCAATTAGCCCTATTTTTGAGGACAGAGTCACAATCCTTAGTAAGATACTGTATGAACAGTTTGAAGACCCCTAACCCTAAACATCTCTAAGGTTGTCAAAAAGAGTATCTAGAACAGTGACCAGTTTGGGGGTTTCTTTGGGAAAATTTTGAGTTATTTGGGTTTAGGAGCCTAATTAGGGCTACAAGGGCTACTAGCGCTCCAAACCATGATCCATTGAATTCGATGGGAAAAAGAGTGAACTATGGTCCCAGATCTTCGAGAAAGAATGTATTAGGATGAAATTGGAGTGTATTCAACCCTGCCAAGTGACTGGTAAGAGTTTGGGATGTTTTGTGGGAATCTACCTTGGTAGGTTCTAGGAGAAGTTGATTTACCTTTGATAGAGAGGCCCTTGGGAATAGGGGAAAGAACTAATAGTATTCTCCTGGGTTAGGGTTGGGAAGAAAACCCTTAGTAGGTCTAGAAAGGACCTAAAGAAGAGACAAGTTGACTCTAGTATTGAGGAGCCTCCCTATCAGAAGGTTTCTTCCCTCTGCTAAAAGTACATAAGGCATACTAGCTATAATTATTGGATCAACACATATTTCCAACTTGACAAGAGGAATGGAGGTTAATATAAACACAACAATAGAAAGAGAAGACCCTTTTAGGGACCTTATCAATTAGATCCTTCTAACACTTTAGAGTGCACAGGAGAAACACCCACAATGGCTGAAGAGGAAGTGGAGAAGTCTAGAGACCCTATTACCTTTGAGTTCCCTATATCAGATCAAGAAGGAGCTTCCGCTCTAAAGAACATATCCCCATTAGCCTTGTCTCACTTTAATGTCCTAGTAACAAAAGATCTTGTTACCTTTCTGTATGAATTTGATGTTCTATGCCATAACTATAACTATACCACTTATGCCCACAGGCTTAAGCTCTTTCCAACTACCCTAAAAAATGCTTCTTTGAGATGATTTATGGGCCTGAGAAGAAATGTCATCACTAGCTGGGGTGTAATGAAAGAAAAGTTATTATAAAAATGTCAGGTATACTATAGAGGCGGGGATATGGGAAAATAAGACATTTTTAGAATGACTCAAAGAGAGGATGAACCATAGGAGGATTATGTAAGAAAGTTTTCAATTAGTTTTGAAGAAATCCAAACATAACATAATCTCTCCCAAATCTCTCAAGCTTGTATTTTTTCAAAGGAGTTAATGAGGAATGTATGGGTGCATTAAATTTGATGGGAGGAGGAGATATTTTGCAAGTGGCCTTTAATAATGTGTAAGCTACCTAGGAATTATTCGAGGTCAATGTTGAAGAAAAATAGAAGTACCAGGCTAATTCCTACTTCAAAAACTTCAAATGGTGTTTCTAAGGTGGAGCTTAGTAACCTACTATTTGATATGAAAGAAGACATAATTAGTCACCTTGCCACACGACTATATACCTTGCATATTAAAAAGAAACAATTGGAGGCTGAAGCAACTTTTACTGAATATTGTCCACATTGTCAACAAAAAAGGTCTACGTGTAAGTGTAAACGAGTTGCTGCTATTTTTGAAGGACAATTTCCATGTTTGGAGTTTTGTACATTAGAAGATGAGGAAGGACGCATGTTTTATATTGCTCAAAGGAAACTATGGTGCTAAAGACAAGGTACACCTCTTGATGCATTGTCTTATAAATTATAATAATGCAATTTTTGGATTGAATCAAAATTTTGTCAGTTGGAATGCTTAGCCATGGGGACCAATTACTAGTAGAAAAACAACAATAAATGACAAAAACTACTAAAAACATATAATTGACTAATCTTGGTCACGTGACCAAATTAATGACTAAATCGTTTTTAGTCATTTATTGGTTGTTTTGATTGATCAATTTGGTAGTATATTTAGTCATTGATTGTTGTTAACTGGTTATTTATTTAGTCATGGTAGTCATTTATTTAATCATTGTAATCATTAATTGCCATCAATTGGTAGTCTATTTAGTCATTTTAATCATTATTTTGCCGTCGAGTGGTCATATATTTAGTCATTTTTATTCGCTGATTTATGTCAATTGGTAGTATATTTAGGCAAAGAAATTATTAATTGCTGTCAATTAATAGTATATTTAGTCATTTTTATTGACCAATTTCCATTAACTGGTAGTAAATTTAGTCATTTTAATTTTTAATTATCATCATTTGGGAAAAGCGTACCTTCACAATGGTGACTGTATTGATTCATATAACTAAATATTGCAGGTTCAAGATAATAGTATAAAATTTTCTTTCAAGAGAAGATATTGCAAACACAGATTACAATCTACTTATTTGAAGATATAGATAAAAGTCCTAAAATGTTAATGTTACACAATAAAGAGCTCTGTTCAGATTTCTTTTAAAAGATAGAAGTATACAAGTACAGAAGAGAAAATTAAGCCATTCTACTCGTAAAACAAATTAACATTGGAACAATCAAGGTCTGATTCTACCTCCAAGGTTCACATCATCATAATCATACCGAATATTACAAGTTATTTATTCACACGAATTCAAAATACAATTTTCCTAAAATAGTTTCTATGAAAATTGGCCATTTTAGAAACCCCTACGTAAAATCACAATTGAGATTTGTCAAGATCATCAAAATAAATACATATTCTCCCCATCAATCTAAGGGTGACCCTTACACCAGCATTTCATTGTACATTTACTTAAATAGTGTCTATGAAAAATGGGCATCTTCAAAGACCCCTTCTTAAAATCAGAATACCTTCAAAATAAGGATGTTGCATTGCCTTTTTGGCTGAGTTTGTGTTGGATGTCTCATAAAATCTTAATCTTATGCAAGAAGATATCATTCAATATTTAGTACTTTACTTGCAAATATACAAAGTAGAATAGATGGAAATGACATTAAAAAGAGAGTAAGATAGATTTAAATGAAATGAATTTAGATTGAAGATACGTACAGACAACAAATCTACACCATTTGGTTCCAAGTCAAAAACACCTTTAGTATGAAATTACTACTTTTCAGCATGTAACAACACTGCCCTTTGATTGTTACTGCTATCTTCAACATTCTTTTGATGCATTTCTCTTGAATCATTGTCCCAAGGCTTTTGATCCATTTTTTCACTATCACTTTTATGATGGTTTTATGATCATTATCCTTAATAGCTTGACTTTTACCACTATATCTATCTTTTTAGATATATCACTACTGTTCATAGAACTTACCACTCTTATGATACATTTCGCTGTTTTTCTCAGTATAATGATTGTCTAGAACCATTTTATGTCACTTTTCTATAACCATTGTCTCTTTACTGTTATCACCTTTTGAAATCACCGTTGTTCCTTGTTTTGACAATGCTCTCACTGTTTCTATACCTTGGATCCTTTGTTATCTTAATCCATTAGTCCTTTGGCATTGTTCCCGACAAGCCTTCATGCATACCTTACATTGTCTTATCTTGAAGCATTGTTATCTCATGTTTGATCACTACTTGATCATCTCTTTACTATTTTGTCTTGTCCTTGATCCCCATCGTTCTTTGTGAAACCACTGTTATGACTTCATTGTCTTTATTGCACTCTTAACACTGTTCTTTTATGTGCTATGTATCATTTTGTACTACCGTCTTCTAACATTTGAATACCAATGTTTTCAGTAGATCATTGGTATTAGATACCATGGAAAATCACTATTATCAAAATCTTTTAAAAAAACTACTTTTGAACATTCATGAACATCACTGTTTGTGCATTATAGTCATTGTTATAACAATACAGTGAAAATCATTGTGTTTTCATTTTTGATGGTCTAATACATGGCGATATTTGCCTAACTGTCATGGCATGCGCCCAACAATCTTGCACTATATCTTTGAGAAATTTTTTCATAACTGACATGCAGACTCCTTTCAGTACAACAAGAGGCTCACTCTTAAGCCCAGGGTTTGCAAGCTTCATATTCACTGTTATTACTATTGTTGCTATGAGGTCTAATGGACTACTTCCTCTTTTTGGCAAATGTAACTCTTTGACATGCATCATACATGACTTTGTTTGAAGCTTGAAAAATACATACAACTGATTTGGTGTTTGAACAACACCACCACTTGTTTTCTTGACATATATGCTAATTGTCATTCACTTCCATAAGGAGTATATCATGTTCGGCAATGTTAGGGCTGGTAGATTGTCATGCTCAATTTCTCCTCTAGTGTCCTTATATCACTGTTCATTATTGATTCAAAACAACAATGTCATTGGTTGGATATTGATGCAAATCTAAAATCTAAATCCTTTCACATATTTTTTCCATATTTTTTCTATCCTAGTGGAAAACCATTTCAGACATTATTTTCGTCATTCCCTATCAAAGATTCAAAATATGAGAAATTTATGGCAAGATGTATCAATAATAACCCTACTATGGGCTTCAAGTAGTGCAGTACAACATGGGACTAGAACTGGTGACGATGGTAGCCCCCTCAACACATGCTGTGAAAATAGAAAAAGGAAAAAGTGTAAGCCATGAGTATGAGTAAAAAATAATTAAACTACCCACCAGCTGAACAAGAATATAATATTCCCAAAATAACAAATCATGTTATAAATGAAGATGCACAACTATCTTACAAAGAGCCACCCAAATTTTGTCACAGAAAATTGACAACCTTTATGCAATCACCCACAACATGAGCATCTTCATCTAGTGAACACTGAAAATTGATTCAATGTAAATTATTGACTCAATCACTAAACAAATTTAATAAAGAGCAAGGAAACATGTAAATTTAAGAGCAAGTCAAGTATGAATATAAGTTAATTTATTACATGCAATTAATGATTATAAATACTTAATGTATGATAAGAAGCTAATGGATAGACCAACCTTGCTCATATTCATGGACGCGATGATCCACCTCATTTACCTCTTTAGATTGACGAAAAATACCTTCTACTTTAACTCCTGTTAAAAAGGTGAAGTGGCAGTTTCAACACTAAAATATCAGCCGCATACATCAATGAGTAGTTGCATTTAACATTACAAACAAAATAAAAACCAAATACATGAGTTATTGACAAAATAATATGATAATTCCTATTATAAAATGTAATAAATATTCTGCTAGCAATAAATTTATTAACAATAATAAATCTTTGTCAGTGAAACAAAGAGTCTTGCTCTGGAATGTTCTTATGATTTTCCTCATAAAGTTTAAACACACTAGAAACTAAATTCATCGTATGTCAAATGGTTATATGACAGTTTCAGCAGTTGTTACTGATTAGTTGTTTGCATGATAGTGTTAGTAGCTACACGTGCTTGGAGTTATTTTTACAATTGTGTGTTGATTTTAGCATATTGTAGGTCAATGTTTAGTGGCTAAAGAAATATGAAAATATTTTTCAGAATCCACGATTGAACTATTTCAAAAGCATCAGAAGGACCTAACAACATTCATAAGGGAAAAGGATAAATGGCGGAAGAGGCCACCAAAATTCTTAATTAGTAAGGCTCAGGTTCCCACAACATCTTCAAGATGAATTCAAAAAGATAAGAAATATAGTAGACAATTTAGAATCATCCATCCTTGTGTGTTTTCATAGGAATGAAAACTGCTTCTCCCTCAATGGAACTAAATAATGATATTTTCCATGATACAGACTTTGCAACATGTAAATGTAAATGATTTATAAAATTAACCTATCCACTATTATCTGAACCAGCATCTTAATGTACCATTATTTCTAGAAGAGGACTCTGAATTCGTTGATTGAAATGGGCGCAAGAAAGAAGATTGTTGTGCCTACCTTGAACTTGATTCGTTTCCTTGATACCCAAATCTGAAACAAACCCTCTTCTAAATAATACAAAAAAAAATGGAGTTATTCTACTCATTTGTGGTATTGCTGGTACTGCTGCTACCCCAAGAGTTGGAGAATCTGCCTAACTACAAAATCACCACTAGAGAGGCCCCATATAGTCATACTCTCATGCTCTTCAGGAGGTGGACCGATACCATTTTCACTCTACCCTCATCCATATGCTACCTTTGTTGGTAGTTCATGGTGAAAAACAAGGTAAGAATTGTATTGTGCAAGCCATGGCAAAATGCACTTGGCAAGGTATGTGTGCTCAGACAACATCTTTCTTGCTTCTCTAGTCTTAAACTGATTAGTGTGAATGGCATAGTGAGAGTCAACGATGAGGTGTGTCTAACAAGAGGCACGGTTTCACTCAAGATTAATTCAATCGTTTTGACATTTCATTTTGCAATATTATTTAGAAATAAGTAATGTCTGAAATGTTCCACAGGTTTTCGTTGTTCATTTTTACAAGTCATTAATATATATACCGAGTTGGAATTTTTGTGCAAGGGTTCGACT
>MU224917.1:429503-461151 GCA_018584345.1 Thuja plicata
TAATATTAAATATTAAATTTCATATGATTAATAATAATATAACATATATAATATATTATTATTAATCAACATGTATTATATATATTCTAATGATCATACGACTGAAGCTACAAACATTAACAGTTATTAGTATAGTCACTATATTTGTAATTTCCCACACTCGTGCATTATTGGGAATGATTTACCTAAAGATATGGAAGATATGGACAAGGGTTATTTATAGACGTTCTTGCTTACTTCTTCATCAATTTAAATGTGCTTTTGCCTTTCAGCCTCTCATTTTAAGTTTTTAGATCTGTGGAATTTCAATATTTTGTGTGTAGTTTGAAGTTTTAGGTTTTTAGTTGAGGGCATCCATCCTCTACAAGTAGAGATGGACACACCAATCAGGTTGAGAACCACATCAACTGATGAGCAGAAGCCCTTTTTGGGCATGATACGAGACCAAGTTCTCACTTTTGTTTGCAAGGAAGGGGGCTCTTTCATAAAAAAATGTTGTGTGGATGGTGCTCGGCCATGAGTTCCTTCGCAATGAGAAGAGATATCGCGTTGACACGAACATTACATCCCGCTTCCTAGCGTCTCTTCTCGACCTCGGAGGAGAGAAGGTAGAAATGCTTATGCTCATGCGGAATGTTTTCAAGGAACAATTTATGGTGGACGACGTCCAAGTCATTGTCTTCGCACAACCGGGGTTGGGGATCCCCTGGGATGATGAAATAGAAAATCTTATCCAACGAGGCAACAATGTGGAAAGGCAACCCTTCTTACTGGACATTAATGAAAGGTTGTTGACCTGGCATCAGAAGTGGGCGCAGCTGGGGAGGGACTTCCTGCAGAATTGGTTTCACCTCAACGACGTGGAGGAGATAGACTACACCTGGCTCGATGAATTCGCGGAGATTATCTTCTCCAAACGATTCTTCTCTGACGGGGATGGAGAGGAAGACCCTTAGTTTTCTTCAAATGGAGGGTTTCCGCAGTTCGTTGTATTTTTTTGTTATATGATCAACCAACCAATGCCCTTATGGAAACAAATTTTGTAACTGTTTTTAGGGATACTTCCTATTCACACCATTTTGTAGGGGTCAAGGGTGCGACTATAGTCTATATAGTATATTAGTGATGTAAATTTTTGAAACAATTAATGAAACTTTTGCTCTTCAACTTTGACCAATTAACATTTGTTTTAGCTTTCCAATTTACTCTTAATGAATGTTAAAAATCCGGTTTACTCATAATGAATGATAATAGATTGTCTGTGTAATTTTGTTTAAATGTATAAATGCATAATTATTATAATGTTTGATCCTTTCTGTAATACTTTGCACCTGTTAACGGATATTGTAGTCCTTTGGATGAGCAAAGATCAACAGTTCGAGGAGTATTCCACGTCGAAAGGGAAAATAAACCCCTATTTTTTTTATCTTCCTCTGGAAACAAGGCACCTATCAATGTGTGAGATAATAGATTGTCTGTGTAATTTTGTTTAATTGTAATTTTGTAAAGAAATCTAAATACTAATAGTAATATATTGATAAATTATATGCCATATCGATGTGTGATATGAACCAAACAAATGTTTAATGTATGTGGGTGATTTTTTTAAATGTAATAACTTAACTTTTTCATGTGTCATGTGTGCGACTGTGGAATTGAAAAAGTTTAAAGTATTCAGTTATTCTTTAGTATTTACAATAAAAATAAAGTTTAAAATTAGCAAACCTATTCTGGAATCATGACACATGTCCACTCATAGAATCAGTGTCATTCGATGATGACGTGTGAGGTGACTAGGTGAGTCGTGACTGTTAGGATTAAGTAATACTAAGACGGGGGGTGAATTAGTATTACAACACTTTAAACTTAAACTTAATAAATTCCAACTTAACCAGATAATTGCAAAAATGAAAAGAACATAAATGCAAAACACAACTCATAACACCATGAATTGTTCTCGAGGAAACCCTAGCCAAGGGAAAACTCTGGTGGGGATGGTACCCACAAACATGCACTAAAAGTATACTATCCTTGTTAGGAGACCTAGCCTTGTTAGGAGCTGAATATCACATTAGTACATTCCCCTGTTTGGGGAATACAAAAACCCTGTTAAAGGTATACACTAAGCTCACTGCTCATACAACCAGAAATATATCTCTGTTACAATGTATATAAAAAATGAACATAAACAAGCATCTGCTATGGTTAGGTAGTTCCATTTGTAGCTCACACTAACACAATGCATACATTCATCTTCTCACATTCATTTCATTCATCCCATCCACCATCTCTTTTTTTTTCGCTTCTCAAAAAGCTCTTCATATAAATATATTTTACATTACCAGTCGGCTTCCAAATACATTAGAAAATAAAATCAACGCTTATCCAAAAATTAAATACAAAGTCGACGATTTTACATCGCCAAAGTATAGGTAATACACAATCCAAATCCAACTTAGCATGTTTGGATTCCACATCATACTCCCTTAACCATCACAACCTTTCATCTGTCCTATATCACTGAAACTCTGTCTTCGCATGTCTTCAACATACCGTAACTTACTGCGATCGACTCCAAACATAAGTGACCATAACTAGAGGTCATACATATCCCACTATAGCTTCCCTTAAGCTCACATGTCTTTATTCACCATATATTATGCTCGCAGACCAAAGTTGTACTACTGTACTCTGCAAACCTGCTTTCTGGACTTAGTTAATTTGTAAGTCTTAGCCCCAAAACCGTGTTTCACACCAAGTGATCATCCATAAAAGATGTGTTTCCATAAATGACAACCCTAATGTGTTCCTGAACACTCCTGGATGAGCCACTTGCCAACAACCTCTCCCTTTGGCATTGATGACAACACTTAATGAAAAATGACTAAGTGTCAATAGAAAAAATATATTTCACTTCTTTATCTCCTTTAAATATTAACTATAATATCTTCTCTATCTGTCCTCTGCACATTTTTCATATCTCCTCTTCTCCCCCTTTGACATTAATGACAAAGGTATACAAAAATGTAGAATATAACAAAAATGATACAACTGCTTACCCAAAAAAATCTAGAGCATCTTAAGCACATCCTAGAAAGAACTTTCCAAGATCTTCACTTCCTCTTTCAAAGTCTTTACTTTGACTCACATGAATCAGTCCATTTAGTGCAAAAGAAGATGTCTTTGTTGCCTTTAGCTCAATAGGCATATTCCCAGTGAGATCTTGCTCTGTTTTCTCCATGTCTGAAATGTGTATCTCAAGAATTAATAACTTAGGATTAATTAAACTCTTCAGCATACCAAATCTGCCCATAACCCTCCCTTTCTCTGTATCTAACACACTCAACTTGTCCAAAATTATGGACACTTGTTTGTCTAGCTCCAATATAGTGTGTGAGGAGGTCTCACAACTGTGCATAAGCTTGTCTAGGATCAACCTGTCCTTTGTTATGATGTCCTCAATGTTATGAAGATTTATGATAGGATTTACACAATAGCTGTATAACTTCCTTCCATGTGACACACAACTCTTTGTTTCAGTCATTGTCTTGCCCAGTATGCCCAAGTCCCATGCAATAGATTTGCATACTTCTTCCAACTTATTTGCTAAGTATTTATGCTCTGCCTTATTTTCAATGATCTTCTCCAAGGACTCATAGTGACTGTCAAAGTCATCCAATACCTTGTTCAAGTTCTCTGCATTGTCCTTTCCTTGAAAAGTAAGAGGTATAGGTAGGAGTTTGTTGAAAGTATCAACTACTCTTTCCATTACCCTTGACTTCTTCTCACCTTTATGCTCAGATCTTTATTTTTCCTTTGCAAATGTGATGGAGGATAGCTTCATCAACTCATCCCCATCCATGCTCTCAACATCAGTGCTTAGAGTTCTATCTCCACTTGCCAACAATAAAGATGAAGAAATAGATACATGAGTTTCTTGCTTAACTTCAACTTTATTTATTGTTTCCTTAGCTTCCTCAGCTTCACTCTCTTTGAGTTCTTCCTTCTATGTCACTTTTAGATCAATGCTTCCTCTAATACCTGCAACATTTTCAGTATTCCCTTCAAAAGGGTCACTAGCATCCTGCAAAGTGTCCAAAGACACAGGCACACCAGTAACAAAGAAATTTGGTTGCTTCACAGTACTAACAAATTGGCTATCATCTGCAATTATGATAAATCAAGTTTTACTTCTGCTACCCTTGATGACTCACCTTTTAGAATAGTTTTAGGCTTAGTAGCCTTGGGAGATGAGGACTTGTCAAGTTCAAGAATAGGAGAGATATGTTTCGATGCCGAGCCAACTTAATCAAAGGCATTCAATTGCACTGAATAGACTAGTTTACTGGGACAAAGCAATGATGGCTCTGTAGAGTGAGAACTACCATCCAGGTAGGGAGTTGTGCTTCGAGACAGGCATGAGGAGCCATGCATCGAGACAAGAAAGTTCTCGCTACTGTCGACCTTCAATGGATGGATACCCACAGGCAGAAGAAAAGAAGTACTGGCGGTACCCACTGAACCAATTAATAAGGGCAAGCCAGGGGATGAAACAAAATTAATTACCATGATCAACACTACCTTCCTTGGGCTATCATCCACCTATATCATATACGCCCGCCCCTGCGGGACTTGATCGATAGGTTTGCATGCATAGGGATTAACAAACTAGGTGTGATGAGAGGTGTTAACATAAGCCGCTAGGATTGATCATTGATTAGGTACCCACCTCGCCTTCCATAAAGAAGAGGGAAAGCATTCGACGCTACACCCTAACTATTGAAGAGAGGGCAATAGTTGGCAGCCATGTAAGGAAGCAAGGAAGGTAGGTGTGGAGAAGAGATAGTCGAGTTGGGTGGTTAGTCCGTAATCTTCACGTTCAAGATTCTCCCCCTACTATTCGTCGGGTAGACGACACTCATCTGACGAACAATAGTAGCCGGGGCCCCAACCCCACCCCAACAAAAATAGGTAGGGGGGTCTCAATCACAAACCTCTGAATCTAGAGGATATGGACTGAATCAACAGAATCAACGACTACTGATACTGGCTCTGCTGCTTCTAGATCTACTGGATCATCTGAACCAACTGTTGTTGCTGGTGGTGCTGCTTAAGGATCGACAAAATTGAACTCACCAACGGTATCACTTGCTGAATCGATAGCTTAATCTAATTCTTAAGAGGGGCCAAAATAGACAATAATCTGAGGGGGGTGGGTTCAAGCTAAGCTACTAGATCTACGTTATGATACTGGTGTTGGATCTTATATACACGATGCTTCCTTAGCTACTAGTGCTCCAGGTGGATCAACTTAGTCAACTGAATCCCCTTCCTTTCTATAGTGGCTCAACAACTGGTTATGGAACTGAGAAAAGGTGGCGCTAGTACTAGCTTAGATGGTGCTATTGGTAGTGTTGCTGAGCCATCAATAATAACTGGGGCAGGACCAACTATAGCTATAATTCAGCGAATGTTATCTTTGCAAGTGCCCTACTATTATAAGGGGCAATTGGTTCCACGAGCCTACTATCTCCTCCCACCTGCCCATGCATGCATGCATGGACGGTTTACTGCATGCGCGAAGGTCCTTCCAACTAGAGTTTCCCTATAGATAGTAGGGTGAGGGGTTATAATTGTGATATATCCGAGCGGTGCACTTCCCATCCGTTAAGGGCGTGGCTATCGCCCTTGTACTGCCCATAGAACTGTATGCTTATTTTGAATGTTAGCCAGAATATAGTGCCTTTCTCGCATGAACAGAGGTGCTGAAACTACCGGGTTTGCTACTTGTGAAACCTCTGTCTCCAATGCCAGCAGCTTGGCCTTTCACCTAAATTGGGGCCAAGCTATTGTCTATGCTATTTTATTCGGTTTGACTCCCAGCACCCCTACAACTGAATCTGTTGGACCCTACTATTCTAAGACACACACTAATTCAGGATCCCTACCCCTATTATTTTTTTCAGGGTAAGGGTTGGTCAATGGGAGCCACTGGGTCTGCTTGACAATCTCCAACAATTGGTCATGGGTCTCCATCTCGATCTTGAAATGTATCCGCACCTAGTCCGGATAATCCCCAACGGGTGAATCTACTCCTGGAATAGTAGAGGATGGACAAAAACCTGGAACGGGACGAGATGCTACCAAAGATTATGGTGCTGCTTCTGGTGTCTGGCTTCCGATCTTGATCTCTAACCGGTTCTCGATCTTGCCCTACTATTCTAAGGGGATGGATATCGAGCACGAAACTCTGAATCTGGATCTCAATCATCAGAATCAACAACTACTATGCATGCCTCTACCGGGGTGGGTGGGAGGAGGATAGGAGCTGTTGATGTCCAAACCTATGCCTTCGCAAAAAAATTGTGCTGTTAGTGGGGCTTCCACTGCTACCTTCGGTACTAGCGCCGGGGTTAGTAATAGTTGGGGTGCTTGCTTTGCTCCTTGCTTCTGCTTGCTCGAAAGCTGCTCTTCATCTCTGCTATTGAAGCTACTGATGTAACCTTCGCTACGGGTGCATTTGGATCTCGCTCTTGACAAGCATAAACTGGATCTTGATCTCTCAAATATGGCTTTGACCACCTAGGGATGTTCTTCGTGGTGTTGCTGGATCGACTTTTGCTAGTGGTGCTACTGCTGCGGGAGGATATGAAACAACTGGTGCTGCACCTGAAACTATATCTACCCATGCTTCTCCCCCTGCGACTGGTGCTGATAATGGTGCTACTGGTGCTGGATCAATAGGTTAAACTGAACTATAATCTGGAACCCCCCCTTTCTAATTAATATACCTCCACTACCATAGAAAACTATATTAGCAACTTGGGGCCCACCCTGCACTACAATTCCCTCCCAGATAGGTTGCCCAGGAGGGCCCCGGAACAACAACTTATTTACCAACTATAACTCCCTCCCACCCTAACCCACCCACCCAACAACTATAGTAGTTCCTCCTAAGTTCCCACAACAACTTATTGGAGGGAGGGGGGCGCCAAGGGCCATTGTGATGCAGAGGAGCCCCTACAATTCTATGGTAGGAAAGGGAGGGTGGCTCAAAACTATACTATTCCCTCCCGCCCAATTCTCGTATCGATCTTTGCATGCATCAACGTTCTCTTCGACCCAACCCGACGAGGAAATAGGTCGATTCTACCCTTACCCCCCCCCCCACTTGACCCAAGGTGACAAGTTCAGAGATCGATTTGCCCCACCCCCCGCACAAACAAAGATTGATTCACCAGGGTGGTAGAATCGATCTATCGAAAAAACTATTCTATCTGGACAATGACTGTAATCAGTAGGGCAGGAGGAGAGATTGATTATCCAACGTCAAGAGATCGATTCACCCTGCCCCCCCAAAAATAAAGATCGATTCAAACATATCGAGATCAAAACATAGATATTCTCAGCTTATCACGTATATAATTAGCTAGATCTGACCAGAGTCTATTGTCCGCGGTGCCCCACCCTGAGAAGAAAAGGAAAAAATTGTCAAACATGGTTCCTCTTATCTATTATTCTCGGTTCACTTTGGCGCCTTCTACTTCTAGGTTTCCCGGGCAGCGTTCCGCCCTTTTTTTCTACCTATAAAATTGTAGGGGCTTGTGAAATATTTCTAATTCAAAATTATTTGAGTTCCGCCCCCTTACTCTCCGGATTCCATATCATTCGTAGGTACTCAAAATCGGCTTCTTCTGCTTGCCCCAATAACTCTTTTAGAAGGAAGAGTTCTCAGACAAGATCGTATCTCCTCTTGATTCTTCATGGGAACCCACAACAGAGAGTTCTCACGAAAGACTACATTTGAAGCAGATTACAACCTTTATTCGAAATCACTCACATTATACTCACCCAACAAACAGAAGGGGAACCAAGGGAAAAAATAGTTCGCTTGGCTCTTTATTGTTCCAATGCGTCTCAGAATACCACGCTTACGCATATTCAACACACTTTCCCCTGCATGAAAAGTTTTAGTGTCGCTTCACTTTTTTCAAGGGGTGGGGGACCCTCATGTAGGCTTGTTTGGAGGTCCCTCTTAGAGTGAACTTGAGCCCCTACTATTCTATGGCTCGGTAGACTTGGTTGTTAGGACTCAGGGGCAAGGAGACAATTCAGTTGGGAACATATTTGCCGGAATCAGTCGTGCTCCACTGTCGGGGAGGGAACTCTTCGATTAGGGGAGGAATCAACACTAGTCTGAAGATATCTAAAGATTGTCATTCGGTCGTCAATGATCGAACCCACCTATTAGTCTATGAACCTACCTATCAAGTTTAGCTATAGCCTAAGCCTAGTCTCCCCCAGATATATAAGGCTCTAGGATTGGGGTCGAGGGATTCACTAGATATAGATGGGGCTATATGGACTAGACTCGACACTCCCTCAACGCGTGGTACGACTGATGACAACCAACATTGATTCACATCATATCACGTAGAGTTCTGTTCTTGGATGGTCATTCATATTACGTATGTAGATCAGCCAAAATGATGGTACAGTCATTCATGCATCATGCAGATTAGTCAGAATGACGGTACGGTTATTCATGCGTCATGCATATTATTAGAAGAGAGGGATCTCTACTTTATCTAGTATCTGGACTCAAGGTCGAGGCACTCCCCCCCTCGATCTTATCCGATCTTATTTATATGGGGCCTGCCCTAAGCCTGCCCGCCCTATATATAGGCCAACGCCCTCTCTATATATGGGACCCCTACCCCTACTCTATAATATAGAGCTGATAAATGGGGGAGGCCCTACTATTTTAAGGGCAACAATAGTAGGAAGGGCTTGGGGCCCCCCACCCATCCCCACACACGCGAACCCCTGACCCGACTATATCGGCTGGGGAGGCCAAGGGTATATTTCCTCTTTTAGATGACCCACCCCCATATTCCCATATAGAGAGTAGGGAGTTGGATAGTGGATGTGACGACTCTAGTATCCATCCATCTATTGTATACGTGATACAACCAGTCATCAGTAACTATAGATATCTCCCCCTCAATCATGTCATTCTATCCTATGGAAATCAATCTTGAAAGCTTTGAGCGGGTAACTCTCCCATAATCAAATCCCTCAAATTCTATGGGCGACCCCCGAGTCTCCAGTGCCAGATCGAATCCACATCATGAACTCCTTTGTGCGGGTCAGAACAGAGCCCCTTCGGTTAAAGTCCCCTGTTCATGGATGCATGTCCAACGACTACACTGGCAAGCGCTTCTTAATTCGTGGTCCTAATATCTGGCTGGATCTCGACACACATCTGGATCTGGGAAAGGTTATGCTTCCATTATTGCTACCCCATCCCCTGGGTCTAGAACCTATAGCTATGCTTGCGGCTATCAAACCAATTCTGGGCTTTGGCTCAATCAACAAGGTTATCCTGTAATCTGACGACCCTTCTCTATCTGGTGAGGAAAACAATACACACTTTGTAGGGGTGGGTGGGAGGCCAAAGATACTATAGGTCTACCTAAAGTTGGGTGGGCCCCCCCTTTCTAATATAGGGCATATTTTAGGAGGGGTAAGGGGAACCAATTGATCCGGGTAACCATCCCATGGTAGATAGAGATCTCGTGCCGACTAACTAAGAATTCTATAAAGGAGGGGCGGGGGGATTATAGGGGCCTGAGAACTTGAAGAAATAAATTGAATGGGTGGGTCCCCTACTATTCTAATGGGCGATTCCCATCCGAAAAAGGAGGACAAGGGCCATAAGAAACTATAGACTCCTAGTGGGTTGAAATGGGATTCCCCCACCCCTCCATTTCCAAAGCGTACCCAAAGCAAGATTTGTAGTCCGGTTGTTTCTAATAATGCCCCTTCCATATTACATACAGATGCTGATGATGCGACATCTCTGTTTCCAGGAGTTCCAAATTTCTCCCAGTATTGACTGGATGGGCTCCTCCCTATACCAACCTTGGGCTGGAGAGGAGAGCATCCATCGCTCCCAAGTAAGAGGTGCTTGGGTGATAGTTTCATCTTTAGCATCGGAAGGTCGTAAGTGCCTCCTCCTTAAGGTGGTGGAAAGAATAGTATGGGACCCCCCACCCCGCTACTATAGTTCAGTTCTTGTGGCAACTATCATTCATTGGAACTGTGGGCCACTGTATTGCCACCCACCCCAGGAAGCCCCACAGTCGTATGGAATCAGGCACTCAGTTTAGTTCAGTTCATGGCCCCCACCCTATCTATTGCCCTCTCTCGCACTAGAGTAGGGGTAGGGGGGAATAGTCCCTATAGCTTCAATTTCCTAAGCATGTTATGTATAGAATCTTCCTCCTTGCCATTTAGTTGAGATCGCCAAAGAAACTATAGGGCAAGGGAGGCAGCCATAGAAGCTAGACAATAATCTATTTTAGGTAGGGGTCCACCCGCCATGGCCCCTTTCAATAGTAGGGCTAGGGCTTGAAGATTCTATATGTAACATTAGTAGGGTAGTATCTGCTTCCCATAGAATTGTAGGGGACCCTGCATAGTAGGGGGCTAGCCCCGGCTGCTAATATAGTTATAGTAGGGGGCTCTAATAAGTGGGAGGAGGATATAATGGGGATTGGCTGACTATCCCAACGGAATGAGATACATCGACAATCTATAGCGAAATCGAGGAGCAACGCTACTACAGATAGGGTCTGATCGTCTGAAGGGAGAGTGGTAATGTCAGTCGAGATATATAGTTTGGATAGGGGCCCACTTTAATGGTTTGGTTGGGCTCTATAGATAGGACTATGCGGTTGTATCACTTATTGGATAATATATGATATGGATGATAGAAAATCTACAGGGTGGGCTGCTCTACGAGCTAGCAAATATCTTCGACCTGAACCCCAGTTATATAGGTAGGGGCGAAGCCTTGAAATGGAGAGTTCACTGCCCTGGAATGGAGAGTTGAGCCCACTACTCAATAGACTAGGGAGTAGTGGATGAATGAATGGAAGTCGGTAGGACTGACTCACATAGACTTGCTTATGACAACTAGAGATCTACCAATCCAAGTAGGGGGATCCCAGTGATATTACAAAAATAATATAAAGTTAAGCGAGAGGGGACTGAAGCCTGTAGATAGTAGGGGCCCCGACGGATGCAACCCTAACCCCTCCTCCATTCAGGTCGAGCCATACCCAGATGTAGTAACTGGAGTCGGTCGAGTACCCGTGTTGGTCAAACTGATTGATCGAAGTGCAGATACTATATCGACTCGTAGGGGCCCTACCTCCAAAACTTTCTAGTGGTAGTGGTGGTGGGTCTCAATTCGACTGTAGGTCGGTTCAGTGAGGTTGGGTCACCGGGGTGGGAACCCATCTTGTTTCAATAGGGATAGAGACCCCGGGCCCTACCTTTCTCCTACCTTTATTATAGTGGGTGGGCCCCCGCTAGAATTCTCGGGTGCCGGGAATTCTAGGGTGAGATCCAACAATCTTCCATATGCAAAGTGCCTCCTTCCCCCTTTCTTGGTTGGGTTGTCCCCCCTTTCTATACTCGACCAACCAACGGGAGAGGGGAGAGTAACGAAGTGCCATTCAGTCTAGTGTTGACCGGGCAACAAACAATGCTTCAACTCTCCAAATCTTTTGGTCTGAATCTGGAACCTTCATCTTCCCCTGCCCTAATTGAAAAAGTGGGAAATGTGACCGTTCGATCACGTTGTTTTGTTTTCACCCTGAGTTTCTCCACCATAGAATTGTACGGTGGGTGGGAATTTTACGTATAGAATATAGACAACCTCCAACCTAAAACAGTTCTATGGGCCTAGATCCGAATAATCATCTTTTTAGGGGCGATCCGAGATACGCCTCACATTCGCCAATCAAAGCTAAAATCATTATAGCCAATCCGCCTCACATTAGCTGAGTGCCCCCTTCAGATTATTGTAGGGCAACCTCACATCTTAGCTCATCAACCTCACATCTTAACTGATCAGCCGAGTGCCCCCTTAAGATTATTGTAGGGTCGCCTCGCCCTAATAGTGTGCCCCCCTTTTCAAATTATTGTAGGGCCTGCCTTTCTAGTCCCCCGCCCAATTCAATGGGGCCCCCTACCATGACAATAGGACGTATAGAATCGATCAAATGGCCCTACTAAACTAGCCATAGAATAGTAGGGGGCCCCCTTCTATATTATTGTAGGGATTCTATATGTAACATGCCTAGCCTACTATAGCCCTACCCCTACTATTATAAGTGGCCTATTACGAGATTATTTTCCAATCCCAAACAAGATTATTGTGGGATAGCCCTACTATTCTAAGGCAGACGAATAGCCCATATAATTGTAGGGGCGGCCATTAAAATAGTTGGGCTTTCTAAAATTATGTTCGGATGATTGCATCGGAAAGTGACATTTTATTTAGGAATAATGCAATTTTGATGCAGACGTTTCACACGGCTAGAGGGAATGGCTGACTGAACTAGGATTGGGAGTCTTGCTTGCTTTGAGGCTAGACCAACCCGGCTTGTGTTGGCTGATCTTACTGGCTGGTCCAAGAAACAGGCTTACTCGCTTGCTGGCTAGATTGTGTGCGGGCTTCTATCGACCTTTCCATCTCCCTTACTGCTTCAATCGACCTTGCTGACTTACCACTTCGACCTTTTCCCCTAACCTACGACGAAGAATGAACGATGATTCTTCGAACCACAAACCCAACCAACGATCCTTCGACCTTCGACCTACCTGGCAACCTTCCCTCTTAGGACCTTCCGACCTGACACCGAACTGCTAGCGGTAACTTTTATACAAGGAAGTGGGGCAAAGAAGATCGATCATGGCTTCCGTCTATAGTTAGTCCACTCCCTACTAAACCATGAAAGAATCTATCAATAACGCATTAAGTCATTGATGTATCGGGATCAGTGTCGATAAATTGAATATAATAGACACAGTAACCATGAGATGAGTGATTTGATACATAATGTGATTGGCGCTTCTCAGATGGGGTTCATTTCGGAGGAAGAACTGGTGAAGAAACCCTTGACCTTCCTTAAGGCCGAATGCTTTCTATAACGACTTTAGTTCCTCCCCGCCTACTGCTTTCTCCGAGTCACATTCTTCCATTCAAAGGCAATATTAAGACCATAATAGAGCGATGATTACCTGCTTTCACTCTATCTGACTGACCACTATGACCCCTAGTATACTCGACTTGAGTCCTCCATGGCCTTTGGCTAGATAGATAGAGGCATTGCACCCCTTTGGAAGGAAAGAACTTGTATTTTCCAGCGGATACCTCCCTATCTTGATTTATTTATTTTGGTAGGGGAACAACTAGCGATGAGCTGTAGCCACCAGTTCGCCTTCATGTGTGGAAAGTCTTCCTTCGAAAGCAGGAAAAGAGCAAAGTCTGGCCGAAGGTGCGGTTTGTCAGCTATGTTGGGAAGGGTGGGTGGAGATCGCAAGGAGTGAGTTCATTGATAGCTTTTTGACTTACTGTCTCCTTTATTCTCGCTCGGTTTAGTGTTGATGGAATGACTGAAGCCGCAACACCTTTTCATGTTGATGCACCGCATGTGGGGAACATGTCCCAGATTCAACAAAAGCAGGGGGTAGGGCAGTACGCCACCCATAAGGGAGCCCTTAAAGGTTCTTCAAACCTTGGAGATCGATACCTTTAGTCGCTTCATCTATTGGGTCCATACTACCCCCAACCGAAAGGGGGGGCATGGTAACTCGTAGACCCTGGTAGAGGTGGGGATGATGCAGATTCAAGATTGGTTGAACTTCTGGGTCACGAGGAAGTCAGAAAGCAAAGAATTCAAGCAAGAAAGGGAAGATGGCTGGCCTAAAGAAAGGCCCGTTGCCCCTGTTTGTTCATTTGTCTGTTTCCCTCCTTTCTACCCCCTACAAGGGGGCAATGGAGCCACTTGGCCCAATGAGTTCGGGTCCTACCAACCATTCAATCTTAGATAGCGAGTAACCAACTAGAATTGAAACCCAAAGCCTTCTCTGTGCACCTTCATTTATACGAGTTCAATGTGTGACTCTTCTTTTTAGGCTTTTCTCGTTCCAATGTACCATAACCTAAGAAGGTCTAAACTCGGCCAGCTTATTGGCTGACCTTAAAATTCATATTTTTTAGTGTTGGTTCCCGTCTCGATCCCACCCAATGCGGTACTTCCCTGTGAATGGAAGAAAGGGTGATGGGAAAGGAAGAAAGGAAAGAATGCTTGCTTGGAAAGCTTGAACTCGAAGGAAAGGAGTCATTCGACCTAAAGCCCAGGTATCAACCCACTTCTAGAGCTGCTGATGGCCCAACGTTACGTCCACTCGTGGCTCTTCATCGTAGATCTGACAATCAATTATATGCTTTTGAAGCTATTGGTCTCATTTATCTAGCAATCTTGATTTCAATGGGTAGTACAACACCTTGACCATTATCCCCATAACTAGGGGACTTGGTCGGTCGATATTGGGAGCAATCAACAGTTGTTATTTCGTATATGATGCAAGCTTTCCCCCCAACCCATGGTTCCCACTTATGTCTTGACTTATCCTCTGGCCATGTGTTATTCCGAGGAAGGAACAAAACTCGTTGGTGCGGCTTCGGCTCAATCAATTGCATGCCTTATCACTCGATCCTTTCTATTACTTATATAAGGATTAACGCTTTGAATGATAGGATCTGTTACTGCCCTACTATTCTAAAGGGATAGGTGGGATTGAGCTTGATTGAAATGCTCCACCTTTATGGTACCACGATGCCCTGCCCCTAAGCCGAGAGGGGATTAACGCATGAAGACAGGTTGCTTGTTAAGAAAAGGGTCAGCAGAATGCTAATGTGGACTCATTAATTCCTCTCCTGGTCGGTCAAGGGATATCCTCTCCCTTTGGTCGAGCCCCTCTCCCTATGGTCGATCGAGCGCTTTACCCCTCTCCTTCCCTGACGGCAGGTCAGTCTTAGCTTTACCCGCACCTCCGGTCCTCCCCAAATATATAATAACTGGTGATATCTCGCCCTTCAACCCAGCTGGCAGTCGGAGACGAGGATCCAGAAGATGAAGTTAGTGCTTTGTCATCTCTTCTCAATGCTGCATCCTTCCTTCGAGACCTGTTCTAGCTGGGTTTGCTGGTATTGGATAAGATTCGCTCGTTTACTAGGTGGATGGATACACCTATCGATCTCCACTGCTTCATTCATTCCAAATGCTAGAGGTGGGCCAAGAAAGAACATCCGAAACCGACAGGCAGGGGTGAGCTAGTGGTCAAGTCTTCTATTAATCAAGGAGACGACCGCCTAATGGGGTAGGAGGTGCAATATTCTATATGTAATATGGGTGGGTGTTTGACATGTTACGTATAGAATCTTGGGCCCGCTGGGGTGGGGAGCCCTACATAGGTTGGGGTAGGTGGGAGGAGAGAGAGCCCCTACTATTCTAAAGGGACGGTAGAAAAGTTGGGTGGGAGGAGGAGGCTATGGGGCTGATTAATAAAGAGGGTTCTATATCTTGCTTGCCCCTACTATTCTAAAGGCAGGATGATTCTACAAGAGGGATCTATCTATTGCAACTATAATTGGAGGGGGGCCCTGCTAGATTAATGGAAAAGGGTATCTATCTTGTTTATTCTAGTAGGCACCATATTCCCACCCGCCCAACGGGGTGGGAGGGAGCTATAGTTGGGTTGGGCCCGCCCTATTCTAAGGTCATCCCTCGATAATATAAAAGAGGGCACTCCATAGAATTTATAGGCAATGAGTGTAGCAAGATGATGCCATGGAAGCCCCTACTAATCTAAGGTGAGCCCTTACCTAAATGGAATGAGGGTAAGGCACTACTATTCTAAAGGAGGTGGGAGGAGGCCAATAGTTTGGAAAGATAATTGATTCTATACGTAACATGCCTACAATAGAATGATGGGCGACCCACAATAATAAAACCATATAATTGGCTGGGGGGGCATAGATCCATAGCCTACAATTGATAGGATAGGGGGGGCACCGCTCATCTATTGAATGAGTGCACCCAACGTTCGTATCTAGGCTATTCCAAACCTGGTAGTTCAGTTCCCCTACACTTTTATGGGCTAAAGCGTGGATTAGTCTAGTTATTCCCAATGTCCATACCACATACTAACCCACCTGAAATGGCATTGTTCGGATGCATGCAACCTCTGCCGGATAATAATAGTAAGGGTGGTGAGAAGGCAATATGGGAGTGCAATCCCTATTATTGATGAGATCCATCCCTATTAATGAGATTAGGACAACCCATCTAGCTAGTTTGTTTGGCCCATCTAGTCCCGCCCATCATAGAACTACTAACCCACCCTAAGTAAGCACTGGTAGGCTTTTCGAACTATTGCACAGGGTCGTATGAGGTCCTCCCTCGTCTGAATGCCCCACTATTTCTAGGCAAGATGAGGGGACTGTTTGGAGGTGTAGTTGGGATTGCAGAATGAGAGTACACAGGCGGGGCAGGCATAAGCGTATCAAAATGGGATGATGGTGGGTGTACGTGGGCATAATCCCCTCAAGGGGGTGGGAGGAGATAGACAGTGCCCTGATAGGTCTATGAATGAAATTCTAGTTCCGATAGGCCCATAAGAAACTATAGGCAATTAGGCCTAAGATTCTCCTGGGAGTTAAAGAACCCAGAGCTGAACTCCCTCTACGCTATGGGTGAGTGGTATAGATCATATGTGTATTCATCCGATCGATCAATGGATCTCCCTCTGCATGCACCATTCCGCCACCCAACCAAACACCTAAAGAGATGATAGTGGAGCAATTCATGTAGAAAGGGATACACTTTCCGAATAGGGGGAATTGGTGATCGTCTGGGTTTGTCTCCACTTATATAGTCATTTCAAAAAGGAAGATCATGTCGGCCCTTCTTAGAATAGTAGGGATTTCGCCCTCAAATAGATTATTGTGGGAGGAGAATACCCCACAAAGGGAGTGGTGAACCCTAGTGTTATGATGGGAGGGGAACTGAACCGGGCTATAGATTGGTTCAAGATTTTCTCAAGAAAACAAAACTATAGGAAGGTGGCGCTGGCGGCTCACCACTCTATTTTAAGACTACCCCTCCTAAGAACCACCACGAGCAGGCATGGCACTACAAAAGACCAAACAAGGCAGCACCAGAAATCGATGGAATGGGCATCTAGAGCAATTGATATGCTAGTGCCTTCAATCACCCCTATCAATGTCGGTCGGTGGGTTCTCCCAGGACCTATCAATTGGTTGAGTCTGAAGTATCTTACTGTCTGAACAAAGTTGCACTCAGCTGGGAGAAGAGGCTAGGCCATCATGTCGGCTTAATATGTTATGGTTTTCTCAATCACTTCATCATACTTTTTCCCATCAAAACCTTGTCTACTGCCTTTTGTGTTTCCTCAATCACTTCATCATACTTTCTCCCCATTATCTTCACCAATCTTGACTTAGTTCTCAACAAAGGTTTTATAACATTCAATATTTTTTCCATCTCTTTAACTGAAACAATATCTAACATATCTTCTATAGCTTGTGTTCTGATTGTCTCATCTTCAATTTGTGCTAAAAGTTTTCTTAGCTCTAACTTCTCATAAAGATCTTCAGGTATACTACCTTCAACTTCTAACAAGTTCTTAAAAATAAGTAAATGATTTATGACCATGCCCTCAATCAAAATTTGATCAGATGCATCATACCTCTCACAGTATCTAATCAATGAGATAAGCTTTTCCTTCTCAATGATTCTCTGCTCTAGTATATTCATGTCAGGCTTCCAAAGATGTCTCACATATGTGCTCTTCTCTTCTCCTTTCTCCTTAACAACTCATGTCCTCTATTTCTTAGGTGGAGAGTCCTGTTTGGTGGATCTAGTGGTTCTCTTAGGCAACTCCTTTGATTTCTCTTCCTGCGATGTCCTCCTAGGTGGTGTAGGTGCAGTTTCAAGTACATCAACTATAGTGGGAGGTGTACTGATAATTTTCACTGTCTCTAGAGGTGGAAGGGCTGCAAGAGTAGTGTTCGCCAAACCAAAAACACCTTGTGTCATTTTCTTCCTTACCTCTTTCATCTCCTCCTTTGTAATACCAGCCTTGGCTACTAGATTATCTACCACATTTTCCACTTTCCTCTTCCTTGCAGCTTGAGTTTGTTCTTCCCTTATCTTCGCAGACTTCTCTTCATAGGTGCCCCATCTTTCTTTGGATGGATCAATTGCTGAGGATAGTATGTGCTCAACTTGCATAGTCAAAACCTCAGAACTGATTTCATATCCCAGAGAGTAACACCACTTCATTCTAGGTTGAAGTGCCTCAAAGAAAACACAATCAGTTTCAACCATGAAACATATTGTGTCCTTATAATTTTCTACCAAAGCCTCATGTATCCTTATTCTCTCTCTCATCTGCCTATGCAAAATCTCAATCATACCAAATACTTTGCCATCAACCCATGTACTGTTATGTCTTCTGTAACTCCGTGTAATCTGAATAACAGTGGGTTCATTGTCCTTCCAAGCTCTAGGATGCATACCAGGAAAGCTATGTATAATGTGGATGTACATGTGTACCAATAGAGACCCAAACCTGAATGCCTTAGACTTATCCTTCTTGATCTACTTCACATTCTCCAAAAATTGTTGTGCAAGTACTTCGCAAAGGTTATACTTAACATTTTCTTTTACCATTTTATAGGCCATCATGATTAGTCTTGCAGATATCGAGTTAGGTCGGCTATTGTAGTGTAGTTTATATCCAAGAACCATGGAAACTAGTCTGACATCTTGTTGAAATATGTCGTTAATGGTCATCTCTCTCTTATCCCATCGTGAATGCGTTAGGGTTTCCACTTGTTTCTTTATGTTCTTCTCCACAACAGGAATGACTCCAGAATTGTCCAAAGATGTTATTCCATGAATCAAATCGCTGCATATCTTTACTGGTTGATCTCCAATCCAAATTATTTGGTCGTGTACTTTACTCAGAATGATTTCGATCAATTCCTCTTCGTCGAATTCGTAGAGTTCTGTCATTCGCATGACATTGAGATTTTCTAGATGTGCAAACTCTTCTTTCCATTTGCCATCTGCTCCAATCATGTCCTTCATCTCCTTATAGATCTCAACGTCTCCCAGAGACTCATACTTACATTGAATGTAAGCCCTAATGTCTTCGACCTGTAGAACGACGTAGGGTGTTTGTAAAAATACACCTTCGGTGGACTTATACAGGTGTTTCTTAAATTTGTATCTAGGCCTTTCGACAACATTGAAAATCAATGGAGTATCCATAACCAAACTTCGCAAATAATCTTAAAATACCCCTTCAGTGATGAATCTACAAAATTATTCTTTGTCCAGTCGCACAAAGCACTAGCTTTTCTGCTCTTCTGCTCAAATCTTTGTTCTTCTTTGGCTCTCCTTCTTCAAATGATGATTAGATAAGTTCCTTTGATTAACCTTATACTTTTTTGTGTAAGGAAACGACACAGTTCCCCATGAACTCATCTCTGCACATGATCCAGTCAACTAATAATCTGTCGATCACAGGATATGGCTCACAAAGTTATGCGATCATAGATATATATGATCCATAACATTTTTACATACTCTCCCTAACCTCGCAAGAGCTTAATCTCCATAATCAGGGACTGGATAGATTTCTGATGTTCCTTTCCAATGCTCCCCCTAAGGCCATGCTTGGCCATCTAGGTTGATGTAGAAATGTTAGCATTAGGTGAACACTCAGTAGCATCTGCTGAATCTCCCGGGACCTTTTCCTTACTTGATTATTTCACCTTTCATACCTTATCACTGTTCATATCTTCTTTCCTAAAATGACTGTTAAATTCTTCTGCAATGCTCTTAACATCACTATTACTCTTCTTTGTATCAATAGGTGGAGACCACTTTTGTTCTCTGTTCTATTGTATCTGCAAAACTTCACTATGTCTTGGATTATGACATTTGTAGCATGTGGGAGGTGGTTTCTTTTGATTAATCTACAACTTACAATACTTTGCGATGTACCCAAAGTTATTGCATTTGTAACATGTGATCTTAGTTGTTGTTCCTTCTCTATTGTAATCTTTCTTGATTCTTGATTGATCGGGATTCCAGCATTCTACCTTATTGTTTCCAAATTCATGACAATTGAAACAGTAGCCAGAAAAAGATTTGTAAGGAATTTTACCTTTGTAGTCTCTCTTCATTTGTCCAAAATTGTTTCATCCAAAACATCTACCTTTGAATGGTCTGATCTAATCTTTAGTTCTTCAAGAGTAGGTCTTTCTCCATCAATCTTCACTTCTAATTTTTCTTCCGGAGTCTTTGAACATTTAGCTTCATTGAAGCCAACTCCAGTCATGTCTCCTTTAGGTTTCTGTCTATCTCTCTGCTCATCAATCTTATCACGTCTCATATGATGTTTTTCAATATGATGATCTTATTATATTTCTCTAATTCCATATATTTGTTCTTATAGTCATCAAGTTCAATATGCATTTGTCCCATCTGAATATTAAAATCTTTTAAGGTTTCTTCAATTTTGTTTATGTCACCCTTTACCTGTTTAATCTCTTTAGCCATTTCAAAAGAAATAGTTTCATGATCAAGCTTCAAGGTATCTTTCTCTTGTTCAAGTTCTTTTATCTGAAGTATCATTTTTTGAATCCTCTTTTATCTCATCCTTAAGATCTTGTCTCTAACTCTTGGATAGTTCAAGTTATTCTTTCAGTTTGTTGATGAAACCCTCATCTCTTCTCAATTTGAATTTCAAGTCACCATTCTCTGTTTAAGCCTTATCAAGGTCTTCAAGTGTCGTTTCAAAGTTTTCTTCCAAACTTTCAAAATCCATCTTGATCTACCTAAAGTTGTTAGACTTTCTCTCCAAGAGCCAATAGCCCTGATACCAATTGTTAGGATTAAGTAATACTGAGAGGGGGGTGAATCAGTATTACAACTCTTTAAACTTAAAATTAATAAATTCCAACTTAACTAGATAATTGCATAAATGAAAAGAACATAACTGCAAAACACATAACTCATAACACCATGAATTGTTCTCGAGGAAACCCTGGCCAAGGGAAAACCCGGGTGGGGATGGTACCCACATACATGCACTAAAAGTATATTGTCCATGTTAGGAGACCTAGCCCTATTAGCAACTGAATATTACATTAGTACATTTCACTATTAGGGGAATACAAAACCCCTGTTAAACTGCTATGCTTAGGCAGTTCCATTTGTAGCTCGCACTAACACAATGCATACATTTATCTTCTCGCATTCATTCCATCCATCCCATCCATCATCTCTCTTTTTTTCGCTTCTCAAAAAGCTCTTCATATAAATATATTTTACATATCCAGTCAGCTTCCAAATACATTACAAAATAGAATCAACACCAACGACCGTTGGATGAGCATAGATCAACGAACCAAGGTGTATTTCGAGCCGATTTGGGGAACGGTCACCTTTTATTGCGAATGTCCCCCAAAAACAAGGCATGTGTCATGAATTAACACTCAACTAAGTATAATTAAAATCTAAATTAGAGTAAAACTAAACATTTAATAAATGTAATAACTAATAAACAATAAGCTCAATTTCGAGTCTCCGACTGAACTTGTAATGTCAAACGATTAAGTGACATGTGTCCTAGTGACATCAGATATATGTCTTCATAAAGAAGCAATAAAAGTTATCACGAGTCACAATTGTACAATTTTTGTCATTTAGGTTTTCAATCTAAGTTTTAAAAATTTCAGTTCTAACTAGTATACTATATTGGAGATTCAGAAAGGGGTTATGACTTCTAGGTTGAGATTGAGGAATGCAACAGAGTCTCTTAGCTCTATGCCCACTCATAGTCTGTACAAATTGAAATTTTGGGTAAAATCCTGAACACCTACGTTTCGCCTTTTAAATTTTTCAAATCTTGTGGTTTACTGTTTAGATTGTAGTTGTAGAATTAGGGTTGAATTTTGAATCACACCTGTAAATTGTAGTTGTGTAGAATTTGTTGAATTTTCTTAGGAGTAAATAGTAATACCACGATGGGCAAAACAAATACCATGATTATGAGTAAAATGCAAAAACAGGAGACAGAGCTAATAGACTTGCACAAACTAGTTAAAACACTAGGTTTCACTTATGAATTCCATGATATTTGTGATCCTATTATCCATGGAAATAAGGGAATCATGGAAATCAGATTTGCACTTGAAAATAAGTGGAAAGATCCAAAGAAGGATACAAAATATTATCCATTTAACAGCATGGTAAAGGCAATGACAAATAAAATTGCACCGTGGGTTGCTGGTTCGGAACACATGTCATTACCTCAAGTGTTCCCCTGTCCATAAATTATCATAGTTTACGCCAAAAATTATGATGAAAATAGAAATGCAATTGTCAATAAAAATACTCAGGAGGAAATTTTGTCGATAACTGAGACTGAATTTGCTAGTCTGTTGGACCTGTTGGAACTCCAAAAGTGTGAGTACATTTTGGAATGACTACTAAAAATTTCCCTAAGTATAAGTTGCTGCCCTACAAATCTTTTATGAGAGGTCAAGTTTGGATGCTTGTAAAAAGAAGCCTGATGATTTTCATGAGATACCACTTGGAGAGTGGGTTCAACACCTTTCATTTAGCAAGTACAATGGGTTCTAGCTCCCAGATTTCAGATTTGACATGTTTTGGAGATGGCCATTTGAAGGTGTTTGCCTAGATCTGCACTTTGCACTTATTCAGAATTTCCCAAATGACCTACTTTGAAGGTCTGCATCTCTGACCAGATGGATAGGCATGACATTATGGTGTGTTCCAAGATGTTGTAGACATGAAATTAAACATCCATGCCTATTTGCAAATCCATGTGAAGTCGGATGATAAGTTTTCCAAAGCCATTCTATTTGCAATTAATTTTGATTTCTGGAGTGTCAAATGCAGAATTACAAAGTTCCCTACTTTGAGGTCTTGCATTTTGTATCCTAGTTATATACCTGAAAGAATTGAGTTTTCCCTTGCATTGCAAACATGAAAGTGTACCTATCTGAAGAGTTTCAGACTTTGGTCAATCCATTTGACCACTTTGCCTCACCAATTCTAAATCCAGTTTCTGCATTTTCACTGTGTTTAAATTCAGAAAAGTGTTCAAGTGCTGACTTTGAAGATTAGTGCCAATTGATCAGTTGATCATTAGAGTGAGCTAATTAAGGTTCTGCATTCCTTGTATGAAAATGAATCCATTTTCGAAGGTTTAGACTCTAAGAGTATCTTTTGATTAGTTTTTTAAATCAAATCTAAAGGCAGTTTATGCAGATTGACAGTGTAGACAGAATTATTTTTGCAGAGTTGTTTTCAGAGGATTGTAGTTTCATATCTGATGGTTGTCTTATGATGCCAGTTTTTGGTCCATACTCTTTGCATGTAAATGTTTTCCCTGGATTAGTGGTTAGGCCTCAAGGCATAATTCCTTTTTTTTTGCAAAGGCTAATCCATTTCCAACTTCTGTTGTTTTGATGTTTTGCACTTGCACAGTATTTCAGAATCACCATTTTTTATCAATTACATCTTGCGCATGGAGTAAGATCCGGTAAAGCCCTTTTGCATACATATTCAGTATGATCTAAGGCATCACTTTGCCAAGTGACAGATCCTCAGGAGTTGACCCAGTATCTTTCCAAGTTGCATTTTGGGCATGGTTTGTATGTGTTTGAATACTGTTGGTTACAAAATAATTGAGGTTTCTCACTTTGCATGTTATTATCTTTTGGACTTGATGTTTTCAAGCTAATCCGGTTGGCAACCATGCTCAGATGCTGGAGATGAATGATTTTTCCCATTCCTCACTTTGTCAAGGGGTCATTCAGTCAGTTTTTAAGGGGTATCCTGGAGGCAGTTTACATATTTTAAATATTATGCAGAAGTGGTTAAAATTTGGATTTAAATAGTTTTGATTTTTCACTTTTAAATGGGCATATCACTGTTAATCGTGTCAATATGAAGCCAACCCCACACCTGAACTTCCTAGAGATGATGGTTTGAAAGCGTACATAAGGTCATGTAGACTTTGGAAGCTCCAAACTAGCAAGGCATGTTTGTTTGATAGCTTGTGTAGTATAGAAGGGAGGATTTGGAGTCATGGACAAAGTATGTAATTGTTTGACAGAGTGTCTCAAGGAAATTTGAAATAATATTTGGCAGTGCCAAGTGGAAGTCTGATGCATCAAGGTTGATTTAGTTGTTGTTTCATTAACACATTTAAAATCTTTCATTACAAATGCAATTGGAAATTGTAAGATAAACTAAGGAGCCTCAGAATGGAGTCACACATTTCAATACAAATGAATTACTTAACAAAGAAGAGGTGGTCTGTGCATTACAAAGGCAGGTCTGCAAAATGAAAAATAGAAGAGTCCAACAGATAGGCTAGAAATCAAGTAGCAAAAGCCTGCGCAACATGAGTTAGGTGTCCACGCTGACATTGAAGGGCATTTTAAAACAATTACGTACAAATGCATTTGCAAAGATAAACACAAAGACCCCGCGCAACATATGGAGGAGACCAAAAACAAAACAGATTTTCAGGCCATATGCAAGTGGCAGTTGTAAACTAAGGTCAGCGCAGGGGATATGGAAGCAATTTTTTAAAAAAAATTCAATGCAAATGCACTTGGCAAGTTTAAGCCAAGGGGGATCCACGCCAAACACAGAGAAGTTAAAAAACTTAAACAAATATAATTGCAAAGTGCAATGTCTGCGCAGGGATTTGATTGGACAACCCAAAAAATATTCAAATAGTCTGGAGCAAACCATGAATGGAAGGGGCTGCGTATGTTTCTATGGCTGCCATCACATAAGTCAAATTTTTAAAATATTTCATTTACCAAATGCCATGCAAGGAGTAAAAGCTGCATAGAACCCAGGCCAACGCATTATGGTTTAAATACAAATGGCGGAGGTAAAACATTACATAATGCTACGCAATATAAAGGAAATGAATTTCAACTCCTGCACATAGCTTTAGGGAAGGGGTTTGAAACATTTCAATTCAAGTGCCATTGCCAAATGCAAAACGCAAGAAGCATGGTGGGAGTTTGGAAAGTGCTATGCTAGATTTAAAGTGGAAATGCTGCACAGTTTTGTAGGAAAGATAGTGCATTGACATTGAAGCCCTGTGCAATATGAGGAGAGGTTTGAAAACTTGAAAATGCAAAAAAGCATATATCCCACATACAGCAGGTAATGAGTTTTTAAATAGTTTTTATATGCCAGCACTTATATATTGAAATAAGTACGAAGCCAAGAGGTTCCTTGGCGGGCCCCTTGGCTAGTGGAGAGAATGTGCTCCTGGGTCCCATATTTTAGGTGCATAATGAGTAAAATGCTTTAAAACTGGAAGGGGATTAATCCCACATTGGTCCCAGAGGCAAAATTTGAGTTCTTTATAAGGAAGAGCACAAACATATTGAAATGTGAAGTAGAGAAGGAGGGTCTCGTCACCCGCGCGCGTAGGTGGTGGGTGCCTCGAGAAATGTGTCGACGACTGAAAAGACCAAATTTTGCAGATAGGTGGCGCAGATGGTGACTAGGATGAAGGGACACGTGGCGATCAGTCGCGAAGTCGTGGGAGGTAACCACGGTCGGAGCAAACTGCGCAAGATCATGCGACTGGCAGTCAATTAACCGTCGAGTGAAGTCGTGAGATGTTTCGAGATAACTGTTAGAGGTGTCGAGATTCAGAGACTGTGAAGTTGTGAAAGAAAACCGCGGTTAGAAGATAACATCGGAGATTTAGCGACTGGAGATTAGTAAAACGCTGCACGAAGTCTCCAAGAGAAAATAGTTAAGTGCATTTCCTTCCAAGATTAAGAGACTACCGTTAGATCAATATCAGATCAAGGGCTCGCGTTAAGTCTCCTAACAAACCCAGGGTCAAGGAAATCTATTAGAGAGTTAGACACACTGTGCAGAGAAAATCGTGGTTAGAGCGTGGTTAGAGCATGGTCAAGTTAATTTTGTTCAGAGACTTAGAGACTAAAGGTAATCTCCAAGTCTCCAAAAGAAACCATGATTAAGGAAATTATTCAGAAACTTAGAGACTAAGTTGTCTCTAAGTCTCCAAGTAAACTAGGGTTAGATGAGGAGTTTCCAGAATCAGTTAAGAAGCAGCAAATCAGTGTTTGACATGTGTCGCAATCTGGTGAATTTTGGGCATAAAAGAGTAAAAAGAAGAATTTCAATAGGAGAAAAATGCACAGGATTTCAAAAGATAAAAGAATTTAAATGATTATAGTCTGTGTGCAAATATTAAAAGAAAATAAGATCATATTTGCATACAAATAAGACAAAATGCAAAAATAATAATGTAATGTGCAAGATTAGGGCATTATCTTTTTACATAGTTTGATGCAATATTTTATTGCAAATCTTAACAAAGAAGCTTTCACGAAGGGATTTTTCAGAGGTTAAAATTAGATATTTGTCAGAGATTGAAAATCAGATATTGGAGGCAAATGGTCATATTTGAAAGGTTTTCTCAGTGGCAGATAAAATCAGATTTTTGCAGAGAATGATCAGATTTGGAAGACTTAGAAAAGACAAGCAAAAATCAAATTTTGAAGGCAGTTGAAATTAGATTTTGAAGTCACCGATAGAGTAAGAGTCACATTTTGAAAAGAAAAAATGAGATCAGATTTCAGAGGAGAACAAAGGATAAGTAAAAGATTAGATTGCAAGAAAGACAAGTGTGAATCAGACATAGTTTTTAGGGTTTCCTTCTTCTATTTATTTCTCTCTTTTCTCAGTTTTAGGCTTTCCCATTGTTTCTCTGTTTTGGGGGTTTTCTGAGTCTGTTCAGTCCCTCTAAAAGCTTCAGAGCAGGTTCCAAGTGATCTTCTATATATTTTCTCTCTTCTATGCATATAGGGTGTTCTGTATCCTTTCTGTTTCAGGAAAGAACATCATTGTAACAGTTTGTTTATGAATGAATCTCAACATTGTTGTTCTGATATCAAGTTGTCTCCTTTTTGCTTCTGAATCATAGAGAATAAAGCATTAAGGATGTTTTAATCTTGTCTGTTGTTGATCAACAATAGAGTCATTTAAGGAATGACTGTGATTTAAGATTTGTTTTCAAATGTGTATGAGTTGGAATATCAAGGGTATGCCAATCTTGTCTTTCCAGTGGATGTTGGTTATGTATTGTCGATTCCAAGGTCTCTTCCAAGGGGAGGGTTAAATTCTTTGAGGAGGGAGTTGCATTTTGAAATACACAAGTGGATTCATAAGTAGAACTTGATTGATAGGGTTTGTCTTATGTACTCAGGTGCGAAAACAACTTCCTACACTAATCTCTAAAGGAAAGTATTGTGCAAATTCTTTTAAATCCTTACAATTTTAGATTCGTTAACTACTTTAACAATGATATTGCAACCATATACCATGCATACAGAAAAAATAGAGAATGACACAATGATTTACCCTGGGGAAAACCTTTCGGTAAAAAACCCCAGCACTCCAAACCTGCACAATGTATTATCTTCAACACAACGGTTACAACACACTTGCAATGCAAGTTCTTTCAGGAGACAGTCAACACAAAAACTAATCCAGTAGCACCCGATCATACCAACAATACACTCTTTTTCCATATTTGCCTGCAACCCTAAAAAATGCTTATATCATGCGCTTTCCTTTTTAGGGCAACTTCCAAAGATAGCCACATGTCTTCACCCTTCATAGAACCTTCTAAAAATAGCTCTTACATGTCATAGGAATCCATCATAACCGTTTCAGCCATGATCTCCTTACACACAATTCAAGATGCCGACACATCAAGTGGAGTGACACATCAACATGCCAACTAGACATGTACACTCACACTTAATTACATTATTTGCAAGAAATACATTTTACAAAATAAATGATAAGAATAGGAATTATCCAAGGTTGAGACACCTTATTCCTAACAAGGCATATAGACATATCAGACTGTGTTGTTTTCCTTTATTCATGATCTTCTTTGCAATGTTATGTTTGACTATGTTGCCCATTGGATAAGGCACTGGTCTATGGAATATTTGGGCTATTTCAGAGATCCATACATCAAAATACAATTGAAAATCATTTCCCTTTCATGCTGTTAGAAGTTAGGATTGCTCTAGTTTTCAGACATACTCTATGCAAGTATAAGACTTGACAAACTATTGAGGTATTTGTTACCTAAAGGTCTGAAAACTATTCCACAGTTATATTTGCAAGCTTGTATTTGTCACAGAGGAGTCATGTGTGTGCAAATTAGGCAATACCCGCCTGAGTGATGTGGAACTCGAAGGAGGATTAATCCTCATCAATTAGACTTTATCTTACCTGAATCAAGAGTTGGGAGTTATAGAGTTGATTAGATATATGTTTTGATTCCGCAAGAAAAAGCTCTAACAGGACCTAGGGTTTGAAGCACAAAACTCAAACGTGCACATTGACCTAAGGAAGCTGGCAGAGAATTATAAAAAATAGATGCAGTAAAGAAAGATTCGTATATCAGAGGAATAACAAGCAGTTTTAGTCTAGATCCAGATCATAAGCCTCCTTATGATCTTGATATTTTTGTGCAATGGGTTCATGATAGTATTTCCTTGCTAGCATTTTGTTTGAGATTGGATAGTAACAAAGAAGTGGGTGCCAACATTCTTGAAATGATTTTTCATATTCATTGTGTAAAAGAACCAGTAAAATATAATTTTATTGAGAACATTGTTCATAGCATGCAAGAACAATTACTAATGATTAAAACAGGTTCACAGAAGACATTTAGATTCACAACCTACTTGTGCTATCTTCTTTTAGAAAAGCATTGTGCAATATTTCAGACAAACAAGCATCAAATTCAGGTCCAAAATCTAATATATGAATGGACACCTGAAATAAGGATGAGTGATAACAAAAGGAACTACAACAATTTTGTAGACTTCTTTTTGGCACCAATGTATAATAAAATTACAGGCACTCCAACGCGTAGATTGTCTGTGTCTTGTAGAGATTGCATTCAACTCGGATGTGAAATACAATTGGCTAACTGGTACTTCATGGAAGACTACATTGTGTTAAGGTTTTACGGTTTAGTGGTAGAACCCTACAAACTTCCAATACATGTGAAAGAGAGGGTATTTGCATTGGAATATGTACAACAGATGTACTCTTTAATGGTCGGCAAAAGAAAATGATATTTCCTTCCTTTCCCTTATCATTTGGAGGGTTCACATTTGAGAGAAGAGGATTCAAAGTGGCAGAGGCTTTTTTTACATTTTTTTCGCTTTGTTGTTGACAGTCACTGGCAGTATGATCCACTCAACATAATTGGAACAAAGCTTAGAGAGAATGGGAACTCTGCAAGCAAATGTCAACATGAGAGTGTGTCATTGATAGAAATTTTTAAAAACATGGAGTCTTGGGACGAGGTCAAAAAGAGGTGAAGAAATACGTCGCTGAAAATAATATTTCAATACAATAATTTTCATTACAAATTATGGCATTGCACAAATAGAAAGGAAACATACAGCTCAGGACATCCTACAATTTCTACCAAAAAGTTTCTCAACCATCTAGAAAATCTATTCCAAAACACCTAGTGGGTCAATGTAAAGATTGTAATTGGACTCAAACCAAAATTTCTGATTTTTGGGAAATGAGGGAGAATCTCAGCAAGAAAAAGACCTCTGCAGATCTTTATGAAGTGGAAGAGGATCAAATATTTAGCGATTTGTGGAGTGGGGAGCATCTAGCTGAAGCATATTACAACGATGATGATCGCGGAGATAATGAGTATGAACGGGATTTTGTGAATCCCAAATCCACTGATGTATATTCAATTATTAGTGGAGTCGATGTGTCCACAAAAGAAAAATATACCAAAGGGGCATGGGTTATAGAAAAAATGGGTTTTCTAGGTTGGGGTGGTCTAGGTCCCATAGGACAAGGGCCTTGGTTTCCAACTGTCACACTAGTTCCACGAAACCGTAGTGAGACACCAATCATTAGAGTTGAATCATCAGGTACTACTCAGTCTCATACCCTTGCACCTTCATTTGTTCCAACTTCAAATCTAGTTCCAACTTTTCCAAGCACCCAGATTCAATTTGAATCAAGTACCACTGCCACTGGTGGGGATGACATGGGTAGTACTAGTGGTTCAAAAACTAAAAGTACATCATGAGTATAAATGAGAACAATGGACCCCAAATATTGAGGGAGTGTAAAGAAGAAAAAAGTTGTGAGTCTTGTGACAACAATGCCAATGGTGACTGTGAGTCCAACAATTGTCACACCTTCAGGAAAAAACCCTTAGAATAGTCCAAAAACTCCACTTGCAATGGGTCAAGATGTTGTTAATCCTCATGGTGCTATTTCAACTACAGGTATAGGTGGACACTTGTACATCACTGCAAGTGCTACTGCTATTTCACCTTTCAAACATTCAATTGTGTCAGAAAACCCTAATTTTTGTTACAATAATTTTGTAACAAACTTTGAACAAACAAAAAATAGGAATAGACCAAACACTAAGACATTGAAGAGGAATGTAGTTGTTGCATCTCGTGATGCAGAACCTGCATCAAATAGGATATTTCCCACATATGATCCAAACAAAGAAATGATGGAGTTCATGGTTGTTATGCCCCTAGGTAGAGATAATAATTCATCAGAGAGTCAGTTAGATCCAACTGAATTTCAAGTTAGAACCCTCCAAATGGATTTTTCCAAAATAAAAATGTGGACAAGATAAATGTGTCCAAAATGACCAACCAAGTGGTCTACAATTTAGTGATGAAGTTGGAGAGAGAGAAAGGAAAGCAATTGCACAGCAAGAACATATGGATGCAAAACTAAAAATTCTGAGGGAAAATTTGCAAGAGAGTGATAAAAAAGTTGAGGATGAAAAAGTCTATTCAGTACGTTTATACAAAAGCATGGAGGCTATGACACAGGCAAACAATAACTTAAATAAGGAATTGGAGAATGATAGGGTAAAAGAAAAACAATGGGAAGAGAAAGCGGAGAAAATAAGAAAACATAGTGAACACTAGTCGGAATTGAGAGAAGAGCTACAAAAGGCAAAGGATACAATTAAAACTTACAAAAATAGATTGAATGACAAAGTAAATTGTACAGTCAAGCAAATAAAATAAGACATGTGGGGGAGGGTAAATGCACAATAATCTGTCACCCCTGGGGACATTTCGGGGTGCAGATTCTTGTTAGTCTCAGCCGAGTAGAACTCGGCCGAGACTAACATGGCTGAGTTGTCGTGGGTGCCACGCGGCGCTGAGTGGCGCCTACGTGGCTGCGGACTCTCGGCCGAGTATACCCATTATTATAAAAGGCTGAAAATAGCCCGCTAGCCCCTCATTTGCACTTTGAGGGGCTAGATTTTAGCGTGTGGGTGAAGGTGACTACTCGGCCGAGTACTAGGTAGCCCCCCCCCTTTTTTTTTGTTTGTTTAAATGTTTTACTGTATTTATGCATGTGTAAAATGATTTTTTTTATGTAGCATTAGAATATAATTGTTTTTTTCTTCATTTTCTATAAATGAATTTTTTTAGATTTTTTTTTATGTAGCATTATAATATAATTGTTTTTTTCTTCATTTTCTAGAAATGAATTTTTTTAGGTTGAATATAAATCTAAACATAAACGCAAACGCAAATGCAAAC
>MU224917.1:467640-493115 GCA_018584345.1 Thuja plicata
TTGCTTTCAGAATCCTTCTTTATTAAAAATTCCTTCTTCGCTTCCTGTAGTCACAAAATGTCTTCTTCGCTTCTTCAAAAAACTCTATATACTATGAAATAAGTATTTAAATTCGCAATTGATATTTTTTTTTTTAAAAGAACTTTTATATATACCTTTGAAAATGAAAGGGTTGGTCGCCCAAGCGACTGCTCGCAGGTGGCCGACCACTTGCTTAGACTCGGCCAAGTTACCCTCGGCCGAGTAGTACTTGGCCGAGTTATACTCGGCCGAGTCATCCTATGTGGCATGGCATCTTGGCAACCAAACCTCCAAAAACACACCAAATTAGAAAGTGCTCACTTCTGCTGGTTTTTTTTCTATTGAAATTAACAATGTCAAAAAACTAAAAGTACCCTTTTGTAGATCTCGGAACTACGATTCTCGACATATAATTTTTATATTATTTTGACTACATTACATTGAACAAATTTGTTGAAAGATGCATGTAGGTTATTAAAGCTTTTGGAATTCGTTGATTCGGATAATGTAAAAAAGTAGTAAATCAATTCAAAAAAAATTTAAAATCATAGATAACACTAGAGAGGAGAGTCCTCTTCAATAATATGTAATTTATTTGGTTTTTGGTATAGTTTTGATAGGGAAAAAATGGCGGGAGACAAAAATGGTTGATTTCAACTAAGTTCGACTTTGAATACTTTTAACGGGAAAAGTATACACCGAAAACACTTCTTTCTTTTTTTGGGCACTAGCTATACATGTCATCTAAAACATATTCTAAAATTGGAGGAAAAACTAATGTTTTACTTATAATTATTTGGCGGGAAGTAAACTCTCTAATTTACAGTATTTTTCACGAAATGAAAAACAGGCCTTAAAATTTCAAAAAACATATTAATTTTGGTTCAATTTTTTTAAAATAAATTATAGGCATATAATTCAGCCTATTTCACACATTTCATTAGTTTACATCATCTTCAAATTCTCAAAAGAAATGTGAATTTTATGCCCTTGAAGTTTTACAGTTTTGGTGTTGTCGTCCTTTTCCTTTGTAAAAGGGTGACAAATTATTGTGCTTTTACCCGGGAGAATAAAGGGGAGTGGTGATAAGTTGTGTGATTTGTTTGAATTGAATGAAAGTCTTAGAGATTTTTTTGGGAAGCTCAAAGAGCATGTTGAGAAGAACAAAAACCTTTGTCAGAGAGAATATTGCAAAACAGATTTTACAACAAATCAAAACAACCAGTGATAGACATTTGGCAAGTAAGGGAATTCATGACAGCATTCATATATCAATAAAGACAACATTTGTCTTTCAAAAATGTCAAAAACTGAAGGAAGGAGAGGAAATTATAGCCTTATATGAGAGAAAGCTCACCAAGATGAATAAAAAAAACCAAAATGGTAAGTGTTGGTTTGCCGAATCATGTTCCTGGTCCGAGTAACTCCTCAACAAAATTCGTTGGAAGAGAAGCTTACGAAAACAAGTTGGAGGACACAGTGACGTCTGATTTAGGCAAGCTTCCTCAGGACACAACTCTTGAAGGCATTATGAATTCCATCAAACCATTGACAATTTTGAATGCATTATTGGATGGATCATTGCTTTCAAATCACTCTTCCATATTATGGATTGTTGACAAGGTTTCAGGTCATTTACTATAAATTGGAAAATATTGACCTTCCAAACGACGCAGAATAGAGCATACTAAAAAAATTGGCAAAATCATCTCATCAGTCATAGTATGTGAAAGTACTTTCAATCATCTCTATATTTTATTTCTACTGACTTGATTTGAGTTTAAAGTTTGAACCTTTTTTTAAACAGGATAAATGTAGTTGATGCTTATTTACTATATCGGCCTGTCAAATACAGAAATGTACAATTGTAGAGAGGTTGTAACTTGTACTTGTCTTACTGATTTTGATTTTGAGACTTCACATGAGGAAAATTGACCCGAAGTTGTTGTTGCTCTCTTGTTTCTATAAAAGGAAATTCAGGGTCATTTGCTAAAGGTAATGAAATTGAAATTGGGTATTGAGTCATTGACTTTTGCAAACAAAATCACATAGAGTTGTGTACTTACTACTTATTACTATTAATAAATGAATTGTATCATATTTGTAAATAATTTAATGAGGATCTCTATGAATTGTATCATATGAATCGCTATATTTTCAAAAAAAAATAATGAAAATCTTCAAAAATTGTATCATATGAGTTGAATAATGCAAATGAAAATAAATATTAATTATAGAATTGATGACATTATAAACCACATTCATGTTTTTGACATTGGAATATGCTATTATGCATGATTGATGATGAGATGCAGAAACTGACAGTAGACTACAACAATAAGTTTAATAAATACCTAGGACCTTCTACTTTGACAATTATTTAAGTTGCCACATCATCTCATTATCGGGATCCTCAGATTCATCGTCATCAACTTCATAGCTTCCTTGGTTCTTCTCTATGTTTTCTTCACTGTGCATATCTTCAGTTAACTGAAGTTCAACGCTACCAGTACATGACACACTGACATCATTGTCTCTGGCACTCCCACTTTGGTTTGAAATATTGCCCAACCCTCTTCTTTGACATTTCTTCCTCCACAATTTCAGTGCCCTATCGTAAGGAAAAGTATTGACGTCATACTTGGATGTATAGAGCCTAAAGCTTTGACATTAGGAACCCCAGAGCACTGAAAACTCTCACTTCCTCCACTGACCCCAATATCATGGTCAGACATAAATCAACAAGCTTGAAAGGTTCTGATATTGAATCAATCAACATTTCGTTCTGAGCTAGATTTTTCCAAAACCTTGTTACCGATCCATCTTCGTGGGGGTTCCGCATAATATTATGTTGTTCCCTCATTGTCTATGAAAAATGACCTGATTTCTCTCTCAAACGAGATTCATCTAAAATTCCATTTAAAGTTACTCTATTAAACTCTTTGGTTTCGCAAAAATGGTCTATCAAAGTTAGTAGCTTAGTTCGAAAATCTTTCGAATCGTTGATACTCCAATATCGAGGAAACACAATAGCCATGGATTCAAGTAGTCTGACTGGAGGGAATCTTGCTCTAATCTATGAGGAAAGATCATAGGCAATGGGCTTCACAGAAGCAGTTACAAACTCAACGATCTTGGTAAAGTCTTCCCTTTTAACACTTGATAGTCACTTCCTGGGGTTCTTTCTTGGTTCCTCGGACTCGACCCTGGAAAAGTAGTGCATTGGTATCTCAACTCTATGTACTTCTACACATAAATCCCCATTTGCACCAATCTTTAAAAAGTTATCAAGATTGTCCAAATCTATGATTTTCAGCCAGCTAGCAAATTTTATATCACATGGTCGATAGAGATTATCGAGCGTCACGCATGTCAATTTTCATAGCGCAACATATTATGAAATATACATAGGTATTTGTTGGGCCTTGTTCATTATATTTCTCATTTCCTCCAGCATGGGAGAAGATCTGCTAACGTTAAGAGTATCTCTACATTACTTGACCTTCGCCGCAACTTAGGAAATTTCAGTAGCCTTGCTTCTCCACGACTTGAGTTCATTAGACCAAGAAATGATTGATATTCTAAGAAAAATCGATGCGTTGGTCCATCCAAAGAGATCCATTTGGTATCATTATGCTTAAAAAGTTTTTTCTCGTCGGTTAGTCCTTCGGCAAAGTGTTAAAATTCCCCGAATAATTTCTGACTTTGACAGAATTATTGGTAGATCTCTTTGATTAGAACTTCAATTTTTTGTAGTAGAGAATGGTTAATGACAACTCCAAAAGCTAGATTCATTATGTGGGCCATGCGGTGAATGGCAGTAACGTAGGGTGCACAAGAAGTGTGTATCTTTGTGCAAAGACCGCCCCTGTGACCTTGCATTACTAAAGCTCTGTCCGCTCCAACACACACCAAATTTTTGGCAATTGTCATGTCATCTATACCTCCATATTCAATTAGAGAACTCTTTACTAGTTCAAATAAATTTTTCGATGTCGCAATATCCTTCATTTTAGCAACAGTTAGTAGATGAGGTTGGCGGACAAAATTGTGTACAGTATAAACATGCATGCATACCCAGGAAGTATTATCTATTGTTGTTATTTCATATAAAGACAATGCAATACAGTTTGACTCTTCAATTCTTGCCTTTAGATTCTCTTTTTCAACCTTGGCAAGACAACTTGCCCATTCCCATCCACTGTTTACTGACCAGTGACTGTTAGGATAGTTACAAACTTTCAGAAAGTGTAATAAAGCACTCAATGATGGGTAGTTTGTCATAGGACGCCTTCTGCTCAAAATGTAAAAGATAACACTTAACTGAACAAATTTTCCCATTTGTTCTACTTCCATTACTTTTCCAAAAAAAGCTTCAATAGATCCTTTAACTTCAACAGGATGTGTTTGTATATTTTTTTGAAATTCATATAATTCTGCATTCCTAACATGTTGAGATTCCTCCTTTTTTTCCATATTATCACTGATTTTTCAACTCCATCTATGGTTTTCTTTTCGTAAACTTTACCCATATGCTTCTCTATGGTGTCAATTTTTAGTTGCAACTTCTTTTCCTTCTTATTTATATTGGTGCAAATCTTACATCTGCATTCTACCGGAAGCTCACCTTTAATTGGATTGTCCACTTGTTCAATGAATGGATACTTTTGACACCCATTCTATTTGAAAATTCTTCGACATATCCCACATCCGATCTTTTTTTGATTCTCTATCCTTTTTTGAATTGTATTTTCTTTTCTTCTTCCCTGCACCATCATCATCTCTGGCATTCTTAGTCTCATCCAAGTCGATTATATCATTATGGCTACTTTGGGTATTTACCTAAAAATCTTCTTCAAGTTCATTGTGATATGAGGTATCAGGTTCGTCGACTTCTTCAATATGTTGTGAATCTTGTAAATCTAATTGTGATGAAGTAGCTTCTCAATTTTGGCCAAAACAATTTCCAACACCGTGACCAAAGTATGATGATAAGGTTCTACGTTTTGCTGGCCTCTCTTTTCTTTCCCCACACGCAGGAGCCTTACTCTTATTCTTGTTCGACATCTCCAATGAAATAAAGGCTACCAAAAAAAATGTTAACTTGTTGAAGAAGTGAAAATAGAATAGAATATATATAAATATGATTCATTGGCCCTAAAATCATGTCTGAGGTCTCCCTGGTGACCACTGACCACTAACTGGTCTTCACTAAATAAGAATGAACTCAAAATTGCAGAGTCGCAAACAGATAGAGGTGAAACCTCAGGTGGAATTCAGGAATCAGAATAATAATCACTTACCTTTGCCTCAATTGCATTCGTCAATGCACTCAACAGTCTGAAACTTCACTATCGATCAAATTGAGATATCAGAACCAACCGATAATACTGATCTATGAATGTATTTATGAAAATCATTTTTAGCAAATTTGGCGGGAGGTATTAGGTATACAAATATTTGGTGAAGCCTGCGTAATTATAACATGTCTTATGTTATTTCTGAGGCGATTATGGGTCGTCTAATAACTTGCTATGATTAATAAAGTTTGCAAAAATGCGTCAGTTTGAGACACGCATCCGTAAAATGTCAGGCGAATTTGGGGTCGCCTATAAATATGTATATATAACCATTGGCGAATATAGGTCGTTGATTTGGGGCCCCTTTGAATTTGTAGGTGAATTTTTAAAATTTACCACATCCAAAAAATAGATTCGATTGACGATATGGTAGAAGAAATGGAGAAAATTAAATAAACAGATAGGCGATGGGCCCGGGCATTCGACCCAATATTTATAAAGTTCAGGCGATTGGGCCAACCCAATATATGTAATATATTTGCCAAATCCCCGGTCGCCGACGTGCGACATTCGCCAAATGATGAATAATCACCACTAAAATTATTGTTGGTGTAGAGTTTGAATCTTTTTTGAGCTTGAAATTGATGGCTTAGTTAGTTGTTGTTTAGTTAGAGGAATAACTCATATTTTTGCACAAGAATGACATGTGTCAAAAAAAATCAATAACAATTATGAACACTAACTCTGAGACTGTCTATAAAGTCCAGAGTGATCTTGGATTATGTGGTTTAAATGTTATTTCACCTAGATTACAAATGTAGAAGTAGAAGAAGTTTTATGTTACTTTTAATTCAATTGAATAATTTATATCAGTTAAGTTCTTAATTTCTTGAGGAGATTACCCCTTAAGCAAGGGTCAGTTGAGGTAAAAAAATTACCCTTTTAGAATAGATTTGGCATTAGTCCATTGAATGACAATAGTTGCATTGTTCAATAGTTAGTTGTGTTTTCAGTTAATTAATAGTTAATCAAGTTGTTATCTTTTGATTCCCTTCTATTACTTAACTTCTATTGATTAGATTTATCAAGACCATGTCTTCCATTCATAGTTAGATTGTTGTTAACTCATAAACTTGTTTAAACACAACCATAGTTGTGTTACTTCACTCGCAACCACTATTGTGTAACTTGGAACTTGGACTTCTGTTAGGATTTTTATTGTTTGTTTAATTATTGCTTGACAATTATTTTTTGTCATGAATTTAATAGAAAGCCCAGAAACCCCTTTGTACACATATAGTGGCAGTATCATCCAAGTCCATATGTACCTAGTTGATGATTAATTGAGCCTTTCTTAGAACTAAAGGTTACCTAATTGGGGATTAGTTTCTCCCTTAGGAGAGAGTATTGAGTTTTCTTCACCAACTAATTGTATATAATGGAGACAAGTTCACACAGTAACATCTTTGACCTAGTGGAAACTATATTTTGATGGATCATTCACACAACATGATTTTGGAGTAGGAATTATTTTCATTACTACTCATGAAACTTGAATGCCTTAAGGAATCCTTATAAAATGACTATAGAAATAATAAACATGTCATTCCATGTCAAACAAAGTCGCATTCAAACTGCAAGTGAAAATTTTAACAAGGCCATGACACAGTTTGCATATAATTATGGTGAGCATGCCACATCTCAGTCCCTTCTTGTTACCACAACATCTCAAAATATTTAATAAAATACTAATGAAACTATATTAACTCTATCTCAAAATACAATAAAAGAATCTGTACACAAAGTTTTTTTTTTTTTTTAAAGTAATTATTACTATTTGACTAGGGACTCTCTTGCATCAACTACTATGTTTTGAATATTATGTTAGTATTAGGGTAAATGAGTTATTACCTAATAAGTCACATCTTAGACTGACATAAAGAGTAGATTTGATATATAATAACTAATTAAAGCTAAACATTGATTGTAAATAAATGTGTAAAATTAAATAAAAAGGATTAGGGTTGTGTATCTTAAGTTATGAACTCTTCTTAATTACACACTATGATAAGGGACTAATACATAAGATTGGATTATGGATAGGGAGCAAAGATGGTTGAAACATAAGAATTTGAGATCTTAGATAGAATCACGTGGCAAAATTCTTGTTTAGTAGTGCACATCTCATATAGATTTCCGTGCTTCCATTTCTATAGTAAATCTATTCATTTGATAGTAATTGAGGTAAGGAAACTTGGACAATGGAAAGGAGCATCATAGACCTTGAATACAAACGTTAGATTTCAATATTTTCGTGACTTAGCCAAGCCTTGAGATTGAATTGTGGTAAAAAAATATCAAAAATGGGCGGTAGTAGATGTTGATGTGTGGATGATAGTGAATATCGTTAAGCTAGTTACTGAATTTGTTAGTTTATTAATGTAAGTTGATACCTGATTATATCAGATAATGTGGTTCAAATATGTGCCTTGAAAATGGATGTCACCTGATGTAGAGAAGTTAATTTTTTTCACTAATATATGATAGAGGAGTCACTAACTTGGACTATTGAACCTACAAATAGAGAGTAGACAAGATTTTGGAAAAATATATTGTGATGTGTTTTCATTCTAAAATGATGTAATTGACCTTAGTTGATGCAATCTTATGTTGATAGATAATAATCTCCAAAATGTTGGTCTTGAAATGTTGATTTTGAAGTCAAGGCATGAGATTGTGTCAAGGACCCTGTTTAAGATATGGGATCATAGTTGTCGTTTGGCTACTAAAAACTAGATTAACATGATTATGAATATAGAAAAAAATAACATGTACAAATAATTGATCAGATCTTATGTTGATCAATCTATAAAAATAATCAAATAATCATTAAAACATGCATCCAAACTACTAGTCCAATGTATCATTGAACAAAAATTAGAAAAATGTTAAGCATCTACTAGTATTGCCTACAAATTGCACTAACTAATTATTTTTGAAACTTACCATTAAATCAAGCTTATTTTGGAAACAAAAATAATAATCAATTTTGATTGGTGCAAAACAATTGATTTATTGTATTGAATGCAAACTTTTGATAGAATAAATGTACAATCTCAAGAGTACATAGACTTTGCCTATATTTATTTCTAAAATTTTTAAGTAAAACACTTATAGATTTTATGTATCTCAGTGACCATTCTTAACTTTTTTAAAATTTGATAGAGGTCATCCACAAAACCATTTTAGCTACCAAGATACGGGAGCACGAACCTTAGGCTGAACCTCTTTGGCTAAGAGTCAAGGACTGAGGGATACTCATTCTGCCAAATTCACCGAGAGCATATCCCGGCCTCATCCCTTATTTCGATGTCATAGCCTTACACTCAACAATACTTGATTCTTGGTGGGCTCATTAAGAACCTTTTAATTTCGCCAAGACCCATTGACATTCTTAACTATTTCAGATATAAAAAAAAGATGAACAAACCAACCCACAATATATCTTCTATATTCTATTCTAATTCTATTCCATATTGTATTTTTCCCTTTTGTATATTCTATTCTATTTCTATTCCATGTAGTATTTTTTCGTTTTCTTCATCTTGGAGCGTTTGTCCATTTCGATTTCTTTCACCTGATAAAGAATTGCAGTCACATTGTGGGCCAGCAAAGGCATTGAAATACAAATACAAATACAAACACTAAAAACTCAAGCCAATTTGTGTTTTGTCGTGGCACAGCAAACGGCTGGGGCGCTGAAGAAGCCTCTTCGACGTACTAAACACGTCAGATTTGTGGGGTCTACGTGGCAACTTTCCACTAACAAAAGTCATTCAAATAATATTTTTAACGGACACGCTCCACAACGTCGTCGTCAAATGTTTGTATTGATTTTTTTTTTTTTTTATCCAAATCAAAACTATGCTTTTAGATCCTTGTCTTGGCTCAGAAAATGATTGACTTATCGTTTATTTTGTATTATTGTTTTATTGTCTTATTCAGATTTTATGGTATTTCAAGCTCGTTTGTTTTTTGAGTTCTGATTTGAATCGAATACTTGCCATCCAGTCTGTTCATACTGCCATTTCTGTTCTGTGAAATTGAGTGCAGTTTATTTTAATATAATATACAAGTTCTTTCTTCCACGGCTCGGTCAAGGTCGCCAAATGAAAAACAATAAACAATTATAAATTATAAAATGGTTCTTTGTTTTGGGGTATATTGTTGGGTTTCTATATTTAGGTTGTTTGTTTTTAGTTTTGTAATCAATCCTTATATATGACATGAATCCAACTTAGTTGTTTAATCCAAGTCATCTTTACCATTATGACTTCATTTTGTAATCTTGAACATTTTAATTTTGTAAATTCAAAATTAAGTATTTATCTGATTGATCCCATCTACGCTTTGTCTTAGGATTATATTGTACAAACATTCATAATTTGGTGATACTTTTATGCATTCATTTCAATCATTTAGTATCAAATGAGAAGTATCTAAGACACTCGTCTACCATTGTTTAACATCAGTAACACAAGAATACCCTTTCACATCTACACACAAATCAAATATTTTTTTAGTATATTGGATCGCACTCATCTTAGTCCATGTGAATCACCTAACAATCAATCCATGTTCAATATGAAGCTTGTGATCTATTAAGATAGTTTTAGATATTGTTAGGTTGATAGACCGTAACACCAAAATATCATTATCTAGCAAACTATGTTTTAGACAATTCATAAGTCAAATTTAAACAACATCATAAGATGAGCTTGTAGACACATATTGAGTTCACTAGAAATTGATTCATAATCGTGATCGCAACCCATAGCATAATAAGGAAGAGTGTTATGGTTCTCAGCGACATGCATTTTTTATCTACCACATTTCCATATTCCAATGCACGTCAACTTCACTATCTTCACCAATTGATAATCAATCTTTGATCATAAGGCTTATTATTTTATCTCCTTATTTATTGATATTTATTGTATGCTTGTGTTTTCTTTTTAAGATAAGTGCCTGGTAAACGTTTTAACATGACTAGTAATGTCAACATGACATGCCTTCCAGCCCCATGTGAAATGCTTTTGACTTGAAACTATGAACTAGTGAGGCCACAAAAGGTGACCTTATCCCATTTAACAAAGTTGAGGCTCATAACTAGAAGCATATTTGATCAACGAAGGCACAAGCCCGTGATCACAATGACCCAGCATGGTTTGAAGGTTTGTGGACACAATAACACCACCACCACTTAACCAACACACTAAGTGGTGAACCCCGTTTGTGCTTATTATATAATATTACCTAATTAGATTTATTATATTCCACTTGCTAGGAACCCAACATTCAATATTGAGGTTAATTTGGACTTAACTGTCTTTATTTTTTTGAAAGGTATAAGTAACAACATTTTTCCATTTCATTTTGGAAAACCTGACAATCTTACTTGTAACGCAACCTTACAATCCTAGTTAAGTAATTGGATTAGTAACTTAATTTTTATTTTTCAACTATTTAGATGTAGTTTACGATTAATATTTATTATTGTTGGCTAAAGCCATTGTCAAAGAGACAACATAAGGTTTTATTCTATTGTATGATGGGATAGAGCCCCTCTTTTGATTTTACGTGAGGGTACCTTTATTGAAAGGAGAAAAATATAGAACAAATAAAATTTATGTAGTATTCATAATCAAAGTTATTCTTGTGGGGGGTTTCGCATGTAAAAATAGAAAAGTATTTTGAATAGAGAAGAGATGGCTTTACAAGTTCATTTAAGAAGTATTTTTTATTCCTATCTCTATTATCAAACATGAAGTATTTTTTATTCTACTTGGTTGGCATATCTGTCATTGTCATGGGATGGTGAGGTTCTCAGTATCATTCCATCAATAAATTCATGGGATTTGAGTTTATCAAATGCCAAAATAGTAAAAAGCATTGAGGTAAACAATTGATTTAGTTATGGGAACAACCGGATTGATTAATTTGACAATCATTAGAATTAGACATTTGAGACTCAAGAAATTTTAGATGAAGATTTAATAATGAAAATCCATCACCTCAACTTGTTCTATGTAATAAGGTGAAATTTGAAAGAAGTTAAAGGATAAAAATTGACTCTAACTATGGACTTGAATTGTAAGGTTCGAAAAAGAGCTCTAAAATCTTGGGTTTCTAAAATGTCTTATCCATTGCAAGCTACGAGATCACAACATTCATAAACAATTTGACAATGTAAAAATAGGAGGGAAAAAAATAAAAAATCTTGTTTCACCTAAATATAAATAGAAAAGGGAGATGCATTCCAAATTGATATGCAAAATAAAAAGGGTAGTTTCTAAAGAAGTGTTAGATTTTGAAGGGGTCAATCAATAATGAGTCAAAATTCCAATGATTTCCTTAGGTTCTCTTCTTTTGTCTCGTACAAGGACTTATTTCTGAATCTAAAAAATCCTTTGATTGGTTCTCTTGTTGAGCAATTTCTTGAGTTTACCTTGATGTTTGGCACATCTAACTGCAACTAAATCTCTTTCTTCTTCTAATTGACTCAAGTGTATGATCCTTTTATACAATGAATTTTGGAAATAATCATCTACAACAACCTTGGCCTAATTGTAGGGTAGGAAACTCTAAGGAGATCAACATTTGTGCTTCTATTACATGCAGTAATTGGAATGGTGACATCTCAATTTCTCTTTAGAATTTAAGTAGTCAACCCACCATACATTGAATAGTTTCTTTTGACATTTCTTCCTATTATCATTAACCATTTTTTAATACTAACAATGATGTTATCGATGCTTGATTCAACTTGACCAATCCCTTGTAGATCATAATCAAATAAATATGATAAAGAAATACCTTAATTATAAAAAGAGTTTATGGTTTCAACCGAGTTGTTTGAAACATTATTAGTTATAATGTTAAGGAACATTGTACCTTACCAAAATAGTTTTGTTGACGAAGTTGCATATAATATTTCAAAAGTAGTTTGTTTTACTAACATGGTTTCAAACTACTTTCTAAAATAATCAATAGTTGTGAGTCGACAAGAGTGACCAATATTTAAGTGTTGATTAAGAGTACGAATGAAGTCTAGTCTCCAATACTAAAACTATTCTTTAATTAAACCATAGATTTAAGTGGAAGAGTTACAAGTTTTGGCTTGTTGATGTATTATTGGCATGCTTCGCACTTTGCAACCCACTATTGAGAATCTTGGGACAATGTAGACTAGTATTAAATAGATATCATTATTTTGGAGTTGTTAATGTAGGGAGGTGTCCACCATAGGATTGACTATTAAAATTTTTGAGTAGATTTTTCATTTTCTCTTCATCCATTCACCATAGAAAGAATTCATCAATACACTTCTTGAAGAGAGTATTATCGTATATAACATACTTAATAGTCCTAAGTTCTATTCTTACTATATTCAAATTTGGGCCCAATTTGGAAGAATTGTGGTAGATGGAACATGAATGACTTAGGACACAAGGTTTGATATCCATACTAGTACATGACAATATTTTGGCAGTGAGGAGGTCGGCTTGGAAAGAGCTTGGAATTAACAAACTAAGGCAAGAGTCAAAAAGGACTGTAAAATTATAAGGGGTTACAATTTATGACACCACAATTTCTTCTCTCAATTTTTTATATTTCTTCCTTTTGTGACATGTTTTCCTCTATTAATTCTATGTTTTCCTTTCTAATTTTCTCTTATTAATTTTCCAAAATACCTTTCACACACATTAAATTCTCATTTTCTTTATTTTCTCTCTTACCAATGTTTCACATTGAAACAACTTATTTCAATCTTACGTTGTTTATGCTCTTGATTTCACTATAACAATTTACCTTATTTTGGCAGCTTTGTGCCTGCACTCTTCCACAATTTCCTTTGTCATTGTTATGACTAATCCTCCATTGTTGGCAAAACAAATGTATGATGAACAAAATATTTTTGATAAATACATTATTATGACTTAAATCTATAGCATTACTCTCTTTTACTAATTTTTTTTACTTCTTTCAAGGTTTGGAAACTTCTTCCTAAACATACAACAAGCTTTTTAAGTTTTACAATCCTTCAGTAGAAAATTATTAATTTGCTAAATTAAGTACATACATTGAAAATTTTTACCAATTTGAATCCAAGAGTTTGAAGCAAATTCTATATTCTTCAACATCTAAATCATCTTCAAAACACAATACTCTCCATCTAAAAAGTTCAAATACACTCTCTTTAAGATTCCAAAAAAATCTTTTCCATAATCATATCCTCCAAATAATATAATGACCTTTAAAAGACCTCCCTCTTTCTAATTTCACTAATAATTCGAAGCCAAATGTCTAAGGTCACACCAACCATAATCAAAAGTCGATAAAATGTTTGAAGAGATAAACTCAAAATAAAAATAATTACTTTCATAAATAATAAATATCTATCTGTATTCGTATGGTCAAGGATTTGCAATAAACAAGTCAATAAAATGTTTGAAGAGATAAACTCAAAATAAAAATAATTAATTTCATAAATAATAAATATCTATCTGTATTCGTATGGTCAAGGATTTGCAATAAACAAATCGAATCATATTTTATTATAAATTCCAATTTAAATATTTTCACCCAAGCACTTCTTTGTAAGTCAAATGTAAAACCATATTAATTTAATTCCCCAATAATACATATTTGAGTGTTCCTCTTATCATATACAATGTAGTTTCAATCTACTCGATTCTCAACAAAACATTTACTTTTAACATTTCAATTATAATCAACTAACAGTTGTCAATCACGCATGCACTTCTGTTCCAACCTTACCGAAGCAATGAACAGATAAATTCATTTTCTGAAGAAAACAGCACGAGAGAAGGTAAAAACTGAAGCTTTATGTAACACTTACATAAATACATCCAAAAGATCACAAAAGTGCATTGACAATATCCACAAAGGTGGTGTTACGCAAGCTCAGAATTATAAATACCAGGTGAGGTAAAAATCACAAAGGATTGACACATCAAGGATCATTGACTGTTAAAAATCCTTAATGAACCCTGAATCTGCAATAAGGTTGCCAAGTGCATGAATTGCAGTTGTTCAGGTCCTCGTTTATTAACTATTTGCTGCTTTCTCTATAAAATCTGAACCCGGGATGAAATAAAAACTTGTCACATCCTCAACCTAATTGAGGAAAATTAGAGAATCTCTGTAACTCACCAAAATGCAGTCAATTTTAACTTACTGTACACTTCCACAGTTAAGAGCACTCATTACAATAGAGGTTGGTGGTTCAAAGCAGCTTCACATCCAATTATAAGTGGACTTGCTCGGAGACCCTGGTCGACGAAAGACAATAAATATAAGCAACCCAGCAAATATTGGTTTTTAAGCACACCATCCTTACGCACTACCATCAAATTCTGCAAGAGTGGGAATCCTGTTTCGAACTATGCCTAGAGCAGTTTTAGATTCATCATTGGGCAGCTGAAGCGACTGAATCATTTGCATGATTTTGTGTTTTTCCTGGCATCTTAGAACCACCTCAAAGTACTGTTGAATTTCATGAGGAAGTAACCCTGACAACAGGTACGGAAAGAGGCCTGAGTGTGATAGTTCCATGACTGTGAAACAGCTACCTAGCAAGTTTTCTTGTTCTTTATTTCCCAAATTTGCAGCCTCAAGGAGTGGAAGAAGACTTTGCTCCTCTTCCTTGAAATGTTCCATACAGTGAGCCTGTCAAATTGTGTCATATTGTCATGGATTCTACAAAGCTAAAACTGCAACTAGACTAAAATCTAAACTACAACAAAAATAGACAACTGTAAAATTCTCACATCCTCCTTTGGGGTCACATTTCTTAGAGGTACTTGTGTGCTATGTGGTTCCTTTTAAGCAAAGGGGCTTATTCCGATTCACCCCAGCTGAAATTTTACTTCCACTATAATATCTCATTACAGAACAAAAACTTGACCAAGTCGCCAAATAAGGATCAGAGTAGATGAAACAAATACCTCCAGAGTTCTCAGCCTTACAGAGAGCCTAAGAAGGGCTTGACTTCGGTCTGGACTACCAGCTTCAAGAACATGGACTGTTTTTATATCTTCGCGGATACCATTCATTATTGGCAGATCTCGTGCGTGTTCATCATTTGCAACTTTAGTGATACCTGTAATGATTTCGAATATTGGTTGAAAAGCACCGATTCAAACATTTTTGTCCATGATAACCTATTGCTTTATAGAGAGAATTTTTGGATGAAATTGCTCACCGCGGTTTGCAGAAAACTTGAACGATTTGGTTTGCACTCTGTGAACCATCATCAGGATCTAATGATGGTTACAAAGCGTAAAACAAAACATCAAGGCTCTCCATAAATTTTGTATAAAAAATCTATACATAAATTATTTCTCTAAGCAACATGGACAGCAGATGCCTAAGTCTTTAAACTATTGGTTGTTGAATTTTACTGATTACAAATAATTGCGTTCATATTGACAATCAAGCAATGTTTTAACCAACTTCAAGCCTTACCTCTATCTGCAGTTTCCAGAGCGGGGAAAATAATTCGTTCTTCCATTTGAGCATGTTCCTGCATCAAATCCACAAGCTGTGCATACCCTTTTGACAACTTCTTTAATTGCATACCAATACTCCCCTTGGCAGGGTCTACAACCCTGTACCCCTGCTGTTTGGCAGCAACTAGATCATCTGCAGTGCGAACAAGTTTCTCCATGTGGCACAATATACTCTTATGCTGCAGAATTGTCAGTACCACGAGTGGAGGCGGTCTCCTTTCAGCCAAGGTTTGGGCTACAGATTTCTGTAACAAGTCCAAGTCTACTCGAACAGGGGAATAACAGGGGAAGCTCAGCATCTGCCTACTATATTTCTGCAAATGCGAATTCTCTGAACTGATTTCTACACCTCTAAAATGCTGCAATGGGAAAATCAGATAAAGAAACGGAATAAGATATACATCCACCAGACTGAACTGATTACCAAGAAAATAAGGTCCCCTGTTACTGTATTCCATTATTCCCCCATTCAATCTTGCAAACGCTGTTTCGAGCTTATGCAGGAGTTCCTTTTGCACAAATATGTTTCCATCGTAAAGAATTTCTGTCATTAATGGCGAGAAAATGTCTCGAACATAAACCACCCAATTTTGTGTAATATCAGCCAAAGGTCCATCAGGCACAAGAGATGGGGTGGGGAATTTCGCCTCAATATACTTCAAAATGGCATCAGATGACCCAAAAAGAATATCCATCCCACACTTCAGGATGGGAAACTTCATATCTGGGCCTATGGTAGCAAGCATATCCAATTTATTACTTTGAATCTCATCCTCACAGCTCACGCTAAAGGTCCGCACATGGATTTGCTTGTATTGCAGAGCAATCCTAATACGAGATGTCAGAGGGCATATTTCAGATCCAAACAAACTAACAACAGGTCGGCCTTGTACTATATCAGCTGGTACAACTGCAGGAGACTCTTCTTTGCTAGATCTCCTCGACCAGCGGCAACCCATCCTGGGCAAACCTAAATATTATATAAAAATTATGAGATTAACAGGTGTTTTAAGCTGCACAAACACAGAATTTTAAAAACCGATCAGGCAGAAACGATCTAAATCAAACATAAAGAGCCGATGAAGGGCAAGTTCTAAGACGAAATCAAATTCAAAATATCAACAGGTTAAACCAAAATTCATCGAAAGTGAAGCATCTGAAACACATGAGAATAAATAACCCCTTGAGGCAACACTTACACAATAATTGTTAAGGGTTTCTTCCAAAAACTTATGTAGCTGTGAATCTCGGGCTAAAACTTAACTTCAGCTCAGGAGCATGCATTCATCTTTTTCATGTTGTTCCATAGGCTATTTTTGGCCTCATGTACGTTAAAATTTATCTATTTATTTTCAATAAAATCAAAAACTCTTGAAAAAAACTAAAAAAAGCGACCATGAAAATTACAATTAAAAAAACTAAAGAGAGCGACCATGAAAATTACAAAATCGAAAGGAAGGCCGAAAGGCGATATGAACAAGTGAAAGCATAACTAAAAGGAAAAATGAATAGGACATTATGGAATAAGGCCGACCATAGCAAATTCAAACGATCACATCAAAATTTAGAGAGAAACGAAGACTAAAACTGTAGATGCAACAGTATTTACCGCGATTTATTCCAAAATAAACGCCTAATATCATATTATTCCATAACAATTCAATAAGTTTCTACAGTACCTAAAGATAGGTGAATTTAATCCTAAATATTATGTCAGCTCGACTCTTTCAAAGAGCCGGCCACGAATATAAAACCTTCGTAGTTAATTATGAAAAGGGAAGAAAATTTGCAAGAATCTTCAAGAAAAACAACAAAAGTCTGTGCACCTGTCACCTTGTAATGATAGCGTGTTCGTCTTTTTGAAATATTTTTTTATATTTAGAAAAGAGTAAAAAAATAGTCAAGAACGCTATATGTCGCAAATTCAAACGATCAAATCAAAGTCTACAGGAAACGAAGCCGAATCTGTAAACTGTAAATGAAGAGTATTTACCGCTAAAGTTGCGAGACTCGAGCTAAGAAAATGACAACGAGAGATTAATTTTACGCGAATAAGCCGGAATATCCAAAAATAACGGTATCAAAATTTCAAATGCCGCGGCCAAATTTAATCATACCTAACTGGATACCCTAAAATACGATATTTCTCAAACGTCAAATCCGCAAAATGGAAAAAAAACAAAAAGCAGATATCACACAGTTCAACAGTAATACGGCTACAAAATCAAGATTCAACATCCATGACTTGCTAACCAAGCTTTCTATGCTCGTGCGAGGGAGCGGAAATATCGAGGACATCGGAAAAAACAATGTAGAAAACAAATACAGCGGAAAAAAACAGAGCGTAGTTCAAAAAACTTACCAAACAATGGCGCCAATCATACAATCCTCTAAACAAAGCATCGGGAAGAAAGAGGCGCCAAGAAGCCGGCATGAGCGACGGCACAGAAATGAAGCACAGTCCGCCAAAACATAATAGAGAAGTAGACCAAATCTTACTATTAAATAGCAGAGCTCCGAAGCCAAAATCCAGAATACTATATTATAGAATCGAATCCAAACTGAGAAAATATGCGCCCGTCAGGGATTTAAAAAACTGATAACTTGAACGACATGGCATCCGTGATGACAATAAATATAGTTATCAATTGGATGTAGACAACTTATTTAATTCCATTCGCCATATTTCGATCACGATATGATCGAGATTGATGGTGATCAAGCTTTCTGTCGCCTTGTTCGTTTCAATTAAGTGGTTGTGAAACCGCGTTGCCTTATTTGGGACTTGCATTTTTACACTTTGTTACCCTCCCCCGGATTCGAACCCATCTCATTGGCTTCAATTTACCATTTGTAAGGGATACACGTGTTGAAAGCCCCGTGGGTTTAATTGGTTGCTTGAAGGCGAGTTCCTCGGTGATGTTGCTTAAATGTTTCTAGGGTACCAAATATTAGTTCTCATGTCAAAACCTAACCCTGAAAAGAGTACGAGGCCAACTACCCTTTAAACTTCACAAGCACCACATTACTAAATTTTGCCATAAAGGATTACTTCAAACAAATTTCAAGGGATGTTGGAAAAATTAGGTTTTGATATTTTTGAAAGTGAATGATAGAAAGGTTTATTAAGATTATACGACATCTAAAGATAAACAAATGGCAAAGTCTAATCAATAATAAACGCAGATGAGACTACTAAGTAGTAAGAGTAGTATTAGTAGGAAGGATCATAGTCATTAAGTTTATCCCATATACTAGCAAGGATAGCACCATCATCAATAGGCTCTAACTAGTAAGACCAACTCTCTCTTGTTTTTTTGTTGGTTGTCAAGCATGAATGTGGGTGATCTATGCTGAATTTTGAAACCCTAATAACTCAATTGCTAGTATAGATCTACAAACTAATTCAACGAACAACTTGTAGAGCTCTTTTTCATGAAATGCAAAACATAACATAAGCAAAGCTATACCATCACATTCATGAAACACTTGAATTCATTGTTCTCCTATCATTCAAGATCTTGTATGTTGTTTGCTCTCAGCTATTTAGCACTTGCACAAGATGACAATAAAGTAATGGAGTGTGGTTGATTGATGTTGATGCAAGTTGATGATAATATGATAGTAAGATCGCAAGTTAGTGATTATTCTCCCAAATCGCAAGTGTAGTTAGAGATCAAATGAAGGAGAAAATGTTCTCTTATAGAACTCCTCAAAAAAATCAATGGATGAGATTAAGAGGTTAAAAGATGAATATCTAAGATAAGAGGGTTGCTGGGAATGAATAGGAATAAGAGGTTGATTTGAAATGGAGGGATGAGATTGAATGGCAAGTAAAGATTGGGTAGAGATGTTGGCTTTGATAAAAACATCTTTGAATTCAATGAACCTAGACATGTTGGAAAAAGAGAATTAAGAAGTGAATTAAAAGACAAGTGACATTTGTCACATGCCTACGAATTGAGATTGTGATCCACATAAATAAGATAAAAGGTTAAGACTAAAAATAAAATGATAATGAATTAATTAATTAAATAAAAGTATTCATTTAATTAATAGTAGAAAGGAGGTGAAAATTAGATAAATAAATAAATTTTTATTTAATTAAAGGATAGAAAAGGCTAATGAATTAAATAACTATATATTTTTTATTTAAGTAAAATAGATGAAGAGGGTAATGAAATAAATAATAAATATTTAATTAATAGAAGAATTATTGTAAAATAATTAAATAAATAAATAAAATATTTACTTAATTAAGTGAGGATAATGTTTAAGTGTCTACAGTGGGAAATAGCCAACTCTAGACGAAAGAAGTTGCCAAAATGTGGCCAACGAAGAGCACCACACCCATGAGAAGAAGTGGAAGGTAGTTGAGAGGGTTGAGACCATCCACTAGCAACACTATACTTGGAACCTTGCAACTAAAAGACTTGAGACTGTGATCCATGGTCTCATCTGGTAGATTGATGATGACCACACTTGTGTCCTTAAGGTGGGGGGGAAGCAAGGGTTGGAACTTTGGCAATTGTCAAGTACTGTTATTCTAATGGTTAAGTAATTATTATATATTGCCCAATTCTAATGTAACTTTGCAAGCTTGCAACTTGATTTGCATAGGCATGTTAGAGAAAATAAGAGCCTTAGTGTATATAGAAAAGTGATCATCAACCAAATAACTAGAAAATAAATTTGAATTTATGTCTTCCCATGGGAGGTGGGGTCGATTGTCAAGCAACACCAAATGTCATTTGAAAGCATTAGAACAAAAATTCTTGAAGATATCATGTATCCAAATTCAAGCTTCTTGAGCTTTGGAACAAAACTAGAAAAGATGTTTGAGAGACTCTAATTGGCTTCAAAAGTGATAGCAAGGGCTGAGAACTCCTAAGTGAGTTAGAAGAGAAGCAAGTAGAGGACCTTGGTAAATAATGCACATTATGAAGTGGGCCAATTTAGGCTCATGGTTAACCAAAAAAATTGGAAACAATGATGCAAAGTTCCAAGTGAAGATTAGAGGTGCAACAATGGTTGAATTGGCCCGCCATTAGAAGATAATGAACCACAAATATCCCTCGCTAGGTCTATAATTATTAAACAACATTTCAAGATTCCATTTCCAATCATTCCACCAAGACCTAAAGGGCCTAACCCTAATCTTATGAACCATATGGGGAGGAATGACATCAATATAATTTTAAATGTCTCTAGATCCTAATTAGATAGCGAAAATTTTAACATGGCTTGAGACTAAGAGAACATTGGCACCTCAATTTTGTTTGTCGAAATGTTCCTTTGTTGTGCTCCAAAAGTTGTGTATATGGCCCTATCCACCCTCAATAATCAATCTAAGAAGTATTTTGTTAAGTCTCCTATGTTGAGTAATTGTCTAAGGGTATGCATTCAAAGGGTAGTTATCATATATCCTAAATGAAATTTTTTATAGGGTGCTTTTGTGGTCTATACCTTGTAAATTGGCTTTTCTTTAGCTGATTGTGAATTTAGGATTTTGGGATTTCTCATGTTTTCATACCTATCTAACCTATCATGTCAACCCTAATGAGTTCAATTATCCTCCCTAAGCTCATTTTCCATAAAATCAAAGTTATCTCAAATACCCACTTTCCTTCCCAAAATTTTTCTTTGCAAACTTTAAGATTTCATGGTCTCTTGTTGGTGTCTAACCTATTATACCTAAAATGTCATCTCTAACAAGTCTTCTTCCCTGTCCTTTTCTTTCAAAATCTGAGGTTTTGGGTTTGATCATCCATGCATCCTTTCCTCAACTGCAAAATTTCCTTGCCAAAATTGTATTTTGAGAATTTTGGGGTTTTGGGGTTTCTAATGTCATCATAACTATTTTTAAGATTTGGCTATGGAGATAGCCACCCAAGATCTAGAATCAAAATGGAAAGCACAATGAAAAGAGAGAATGAATATGACAAAGATTAAATTGTATTCTCACCAAGAATGCAATACAAGCTAAATACAATAGCTAATAGTACATAGGAGACCCCTTGTTTATGTAGACCAAGGTGCAAACATGGGAGTGAATGAGACAATAAAAAAATGTCGTTATCTCATTACATGATAACCAAGAGACATTTTATCACCCACCTAAGGTGGAGTCATATGTCCACAAAAGGTGGATCATCCTCCAAAATGGAACAAAGTATGTGCAACACATCCACTAAAGGTGGAAGGCGATAAGGTGATAAGTGCACTAAAGGTGGAGTCAACACATAAAGTGGAATGTGATAACATGATAACACCACCTAAAGTGGAAATGCTTTAAAAATATCCTATGTGGTCCCTAAGTAAACTTAAGTAATATGTGTGTTATGTCCCAGACAAATGAAATACTAGACCTCCAACAATAAACACGCCAACCCCNCCCCCCCCCCCCCCCCCCCCCCCCCTTAAGTGCAAATTAGGGAGAATGTATACACAAAATGCAAAATGGGTCTCGACTACTAGGCCATGTTAGGTACTGATTTAAAAATGCAATGCAATCTTTCACAAATGGAGAAAAGGAGAAAACATAGTGGAAAAAAACTCCTCAAAAGAGAGATAAAAATACAAAAGAACTCTCAAAAAGGATGAGAAGGACAAAAGTGTGTGTGAGGAAATATCTCCCCTATAAGAGATAATGGAGAATTCAAGTGAACCCATTGAAGAAACATCCCACACCCCTAAGATAGCTCATGGCTAATTATTCTTTCTCTTAGTGAAGGGTTTGGTGAAAATGCCTACAACCTATTCTATTGTAGGAAAATATCTCGAATCAATGACCTACTCCTAAATTAGATCCCTAATGTAGTGCATATGGATCTTAGTGTGTTTTTTTATTGATGATTAATCTAATTCTTTGATCTCTTACTTTGTCAACAAATGGGACCAAAACCAAGATGAAAATTGTAGCCCAATGTGGATTTACAATCGTCAAGATCACTAGCCCAATTTGAGTTTGTGTAAATAACCAAGTCAAGCCTTGTACCTATGACATAGTGAGTTGAATATTTATGTATCCCCTAGATGTAATGAAAGATGCATTTGTAAGCCTTCCAATAAACCTCACGTAGTTCCTACATAATTTATGAAACTAAGCCAACCACAAATGAAATGTCAAGGAATGTTTGATTCAAGTAGATGAGGCTACCAACATGCTGACGATATAAGGTGTCATCAATTAGTAGAGTAGAACACTTAGCCTCCAGCTTGACTCTTGAACGAAAGGGAGTCAAGGTAGGATTAGAATCAACCATGCAGAATTGAACAAGTAGATCAAGAGCATACTTGGGTTGAGCAAGTGTAGTCACAAAAGAAGACTGAGTGATCTCAATCTAAATAAAGTAGTGCAAATGTACCAAGTCAATCATAGAAAATGTGTCTTGCAAAGAAGATTTGACACTACCAATGATAAATGATGTACTCCCCAAGCTGATCAAGTCATCAACATAGAGCGCAAGAAGTAAATGAGAGGCATCCTATCATGAAATATAGACATTTGGGTCTAAATGAAACCTAATGAATCCTACTGAGTGAATAAAGGATTCTATCTTAGTAGACCAAGCTTGAGGCGCCTATTTGAGGCCATAGATAGACTTCCTCCATAATCAAACCAAACAAGGACCCTAGATGAATCCCTAAGGTTGCTCCATGTAAATCTCCTCATGAAGATCCCCATGTAGAAATCCACCCTTCACATCCATTCGATGTACAACCCAACCATGAGATGCAACAATGGCGAGATTCAAGCAAATGGAGTTCATCTCAGCAATGAGGGAAATGTTTTCTATGTAGTCAACGTCGGGAACTATCAAGAAACCTTTTTCCACAGGTCGATCTTTGTACATTTCCATTATTCCATCCTTCGCATACTTGCCCTGCTAGATCCACTTACACTGAACCATATTTCTCCCCCTAGGGAGAGGAACTAAGTTCCATGTGTGGTTCCTCATCATGGAACTATACCCTTCCTCATTTGTTGAATCCAATTTAGGAACTCTTCATTATTCCTTAAAGGAATGTGGATAGGAAGATGTAGCAATGTAAACATATGCAAGATGTTGATACTTATTATTGTGGCTAAGTCCTTCAAGTGTCTAAAGGACCCTTGAAAAGAGTGCTTACTAACTCAAGATTTTTTCAAGGTCATGAAGTAGATAGGGATGAAGGAAGAGTTTCCTTAATCTAAAAAATGTGGACTTTGCAAAGGTGTGAACCTATAAGTGGCAAATGAGGTAGAATCATCTGACTCGCTATCATCGGTTTTAGTATGGATGAAAAATGAGGATGATTAGAGGCCAAGCTTGGTCAGCTTTCCTTAAATTGAACACTCATGAGTATCTAGATCCAAAATCCAATGAACTTTGGTTCCATTAGGATATCCAACAAGGATGCATGGTCAACTCTATAGTTCCATTGCCTTACACTTCTCTAAAGGAATGGGTGGGTGCCCAAGTTGGACACCCAAAACCTCTAAAGCGTCTCGCGGTCAATTTTCTACAACACCAAGCCTCAAAATGAGTCATGCCCTTCAATACCTTGTGAGGAACCCAATTTTAAATTTGTGTAGCACAATTGATGGCCTCAGCCTAAAATGCAGGACCAAGAGGATGAGCATGTATCATACAGTTAGCCATCTCCTTAAGAGTCTTATTTTTCTATAGTGCATCTTGTGTTTGCATTCGATCATTGCTTATTTTGAACCAAGTTTGACTTTGTATATGATTGATCATGTAATTGTTCATATATTATTCTTTTGCATTGTCATTATTGTGATACACCTGATTACTATTATATTATTTTCTTCGTGTGATATCACTGCAAATCTAGATAGTAATTTATACTTGTGATTTTAGTGATGATCATATATGCATGATGACTCTACGATGATGTGACGTGATTTTATATGGTTGTGTACAGAAACAAATACATATACGCATGATATTTTGGCCTTATTGAGTTGGTTTTGGTTTCATTATATATATTGATGTTGTGCAAGTGATTTGATGTGATGTTATATTATTGACCATGTGTTGTTATTGATCTGGTTTAGGGATCTATTATATGCTCATTGATATTGTTTTTGATATTTAATGATACTTAATGTATTTAATGTAGTTGAGATTATTATTTTTGTATCTAAATGATGATTAAAATATGAAAATGGGTGATATCGTAATATTCAAATACATAAGAATGATTACGGCGTTAAAATTATGTTTTGAGTGACTTATGTTATTGCGATTATTTTATATATGTGCTTCAGCTATTTTATATACATGAGAAGGTACACTTGACATGTGAATATCTCAATGATAGAAAGTACCAAGCATTGACTCCACCTGGCTTTACAAGTTATGAGCATGTCTATATCCCCAATAGTGGTTACAAGAGATAGTCATATTGGTCGTTCATACTGCCCAACCTAATTATCGTTCCTAATTTGGATGATAATAACGTATTGTATATATTCACCCATCTAATTACTGTGTTGGTAATGTCTAGTTACCCTCTTGCATATTGTGAAATACTAATAAATTAATGTATTTGC
>MU224917.1:493204-527487 GCA_018584345.1 Thuja plicata
TATATATATATATCATTAAATAGTATTTTATTTTGTAGTTTATTTTTTATCGACAAATATGTCGTAAGGGTATTTGGTTTAATGGTTCATCTAACGGTGGGCACTTTTCCTTGATCAGATATTGCACATTGTTTATTCATCAAGGCATTGCGCTCTGTTGCCAAGTGTCCATCCTGAGATCATGAGGTCAGCATGTTCAAAATCTAGTGGCAATTTTGGAGCACCATCAACTCATATTTCATCAACGGTTGGTATTTTTCCTTGAACAGAAGATGCAAGGTAATTATTCATCAAGGCATCGCGCCTTTGTGACACGTGGATAGTGCCTAGGGTTAACAAAAGGTTAATGTGCGGTCAAATCTCTTTTGATCGGACAGTGGGCGCAATGTCTTGAACAGAAGGTGCACGTTGTTTACTCATTGGGACATCGCGCCTGATTGACGCGTGGCTTTGTAAGATTGTGGGGCCAGCAATTTTAATGACTGAGGGAAGTTAAAGCATGATTAGATCATATCAGATCATATGGTTGGCACGTTTCCTCAAAGAAAAGTTGCTAACAGTTTACTCATTGAGGCATTGCGCCTAAGCAACACCTGTCCAGATGAGATTGTCAGTCTGGGTTTTCAAAGGTGATAAAGGTAAAGCAATTCAGATTTCATTGTGTGGTTGGCGCATTTCCTGGAACAGAAGATGAACAAAGATTATTCATTAAGGGATTGTGCCTAGGTGACGCATGTCTAGGCCGGTCAACGTAGGTCAAGGAAAGATAAAGAAATCCCAGAGGTCGGTAATATTATGCCAAGTGGATGTCTGAGGAGTCATTAAGTGTTTTATTTGTCTTGAGCTCGCGGGTTTTTTAAAAGTGATCGACGATTGTATTTTAAAGATGAATTTAAGGTTTGATCTTGGCCAAAGATGGGAAATTTTGCACCAGGTGTGACCATTATATCAGATTGTTTGAATTTTTAAATGTTTTCCTCAGGGTTTTGAAGCAGTGGCTCTGTGATTCATGTTGTTGGATAATTAAAAAGATAATCTAATATTTTGGGTTATATTTATCCAGTCATGGGATGTTGCTAGGGTAAAAATATGATGGCTCAGAATGCATTTATGATGAGAAATGATATTTGAGGGTTTTCTGATCAGATTTGCTAATCTTATGTAACCCTTAGTTGGTTCCTTGTCTTTTCTACATTAATATTGGATCTCCTCCCAAGTTTGGTGGTTGGAGAATTAGATTTCCTTTGAAGGCATACATGCCAAATGAGTTGAGACAAACAGAGACATTCCATATTCCTTTTCTAGGAAATGTTATTTAAAGACTTAAGATGACTGGTAGTTACAGATTAGATTGTGCAGAGTGGATTGATGACAAAGTTTACTTCTGGTTGAAGGCAGGGTAGTTGAAATGAGTTAATGCTTTTAATATCTTGAATGACCTAGTTGTTGGTCTTTTGCCCTAAAATGATCTGAATCTTGTTGCAATCCTTCTCTTATAAAAGGATTCCCAAGATCATTTTGAAAGGGTTGGAAAAGTTGGGAAATAGTGAAAAGCATTGAGTTCAATGCATCTTTCCAGTCAGGAATATAGAAGATTGTTTAGACTGTATCAAGATAGAACATAAAGTTTTATGTATTTTGCATTTTATTGAAATGGTGTGTATTTTGAAACAAAATGATACAAAAGCAGGATTCTTCATACTTAATATAGTAATTCATATTCAAGTCTCTCCTTTGTGCTCACTTCTTGAGTTGTGGATTTTCAGATTCATTGCATGGAATTTAGGTATTTTATTTTTTATAAATGTTTCCTTATTAAGTGATCTAAGCACTAAGAGAAGGAACAAGGTGTGGATAGAGGTTTGCATGCTTCAAGATTAGAATTGCATTTTGCAAAATCAAGTGGTTCAGTATGTATTAGTTGACATAAATGAACCTAAGAATCACAAGGTTCCAAGTGGATCCAATGTCTAAATTGGACACTGATCATGAGAGGCCTAAAAGGGAAAAGGAGATCTTGGCCAAAGAATTTGAATTAGCAAGATTGGAGGATGATTATTTAGATATGAAGAAAAGGATTGATTTTATCAGGCATTCTTCTAGACCTTATCATCCTAATACTAAGATTGTTGCAACATCAAATGCCAAAGCATCTACTCCTCAGACTAATAATCCATTTCAAAAGAGATCGGTCCATACAGAAAGGTACAAACAATTTTCTTTTATTGGTATCCCTGGTTATCTTAATGTTATTCCAATTAAAATTAGAGATAGACTTCCTAAATGTTTTGGGAATAATGTCATCACTTGTGAAAAGAATTTAAATAAGTTTACAGATATAATGGATGACTATGACATTGTACATGAGGATGTAATGATGAAACTTTTTGTTCAGTCTCTAGATGAGGATGTTAGGGATTGGTTTAAAGGATTACCTCGTGATTATGTGGTATCTATGAATGAACTAAAATATTGTTTTAAGGAGAAATATGGTGACATAGAAGTTAGGGATTCTGCTATGTCCGGGTGTGGAGGGTCTTTACCTTATCTTGACAAAGATCCTGAAGAAAAGGGAGATTACATTGAGAAAACAAGAGATCCAAGAAGATATTATTTTGTTACTACAAAGAAGAATGAAAAGAATGGTGGGAGAATCTTCATTTCTTTTTTATAAGAGGTTTTCTACTACAATAAGAGATTTTGATATTCATTTTTTTCCTCAGGAGTCAGTTTGGGTTAATGTGTTTTTGGAACTTTGCTTTCCTAGTTCAACTGATTGGATAGCCTCCTTGAGGGAAGAATAAATTGAGCACACCAAATGGTCGATAAAGGATATTAAAGATCCTAAATCTGGGGATATTTCACATGAGATAGATCGAATCATCCAAGAGGATTGCATATTGTTTTTAAGGGAAAAGGTAGGAAGGAGGAAGGTAAAATCAATATATTTGTTTTATGAAAAGTTTTCTAAAGCATATGATGAGCTTTCAATGGGTGTTGAATGTCAAGAGTATACATATATTGGTTTGTTTTTGGAACTTTTTTTCTTGAATCAATTCATTGGCCATCTTCCTTGAATGAAAAATGTATTGATCATGTTTGGAAGTGGATGAAAAATATTGAAGATCCTAAATCTAAGGTTGTGCCTAGTAATGTCGATATTGAGAATGGTGGAAACCAATATGATAGAGATGTGCTTAGTATGGATGCTCTCTCTTGTAATCATGAAAGTGATGCTCCTTCTTAGTATGAGGAAAAGGATATGTGTAGTTAGTAAGAAAATAGTGATTTGATAAATGAAGATGATGTTTGTGACTATATATCAGAAGTGGGTGAAAGTGACGATAATGGTTCACTTCATAGTGAACAAATTTATGAGTTCCTGACTTGTGAATATCTGAGATATTCAAGGAAGGATAGCTCTGAGTTCTTACACCCAACACACATTGAGTTTGACAAAGAATGTATATCAGATGATCAAGATTTTGACATGTGTGTTTATGATTCCCCGTGTAGTTCTGTCACTAGGCTACAACAAAATTGAATATGATATATTAAATGATGAAGGCATCTGTGCATTTCCAGATTCAAAGGATGAAGATGTTCTTGGTATTATGTTAAGTAGTGATTGGGATAATTATGCGGATTGTGAATCTTTTTCAGATTCTAAATCATTAATTAAACCACTGCAGGATGATCTTTCAGTTACTCAAAGTATGCAAGTACATGATGAATGTGTGGATGAGTGCTCTCCCTCCAACATAAGGGATAATGGTTTGTATAAGCTAAATAATTTACAAGTGATTTCTTTAGGGAACTCTGATATGGATAGGAAAACTAGTGACAAAATACAAGATGGTGACTTTGTTGAAGAGGAGAATAAGGATCATGACATGGAGTTTTCATGTTTTGAAGATGATAGTGTTGAACATTGCTCTTATTCAAATGTTTGTATGTCTTCTATTGCAGAGGGTAAATATGGTACCCATGTGGTCCTTGATGTTTATGATAAGCCATATTTTGAAGATCCCCAAGAAGTTTTGTCCTATATGGAGAGTGGGCCAGATCATGTACCACTTTATGAGTCTCCTAAATGTTTGTGTGAAGAATATGAAGTTGAATATGATAGCTTCTCCTTTGATGTTCAAACTATGGATGTAGGTAGATCTAATGATGTTGATACGAGTTATATGGCAGAATATGAGTGTTTTACCTTTCAGCTAGATGATGATTTTCCAAGATGTGACTATGAATTAGAAGATGATGAATGTTGCATTTGGTCTAATTTCCTTTTACCCAATGAATGCAACATGCATATGCCACATGATTTACATTTTCAATGTTTTCCTGATTTCCATGTGAGTTCAAATGGTGAGTATGGTAATAAATTTGTGTGATTAACTAGTGGAAAGTGTCAGTAGGTCTAACCAGACAGATGAAAGGGGAATTCTCAGCTTGTTTTCAATAAAGAGAGCAAAAAAATTTGTTTTTAACAGAGGCAAGCTAAATCAGAAATTTGGTGATGGCTTTGGGCCATCAAGCCTAGTTTGACTCTTTCAAATCAGGGAAATAAAAGGGCAGAAATAATGTGACTCTGCTAAGCAATCGATTGTAGATAGGTTTTGGTTTGTACATATTCCTATTGTTTTTTTCTTCTATAGGGTAGTTTCCTTTCCGTAGGTGCTCTGCTCAACCTTGAGATTCTGGAATCTTGTTATGTCTACAAGAGACATGCATCCCCAATCAGAGCAACTGTTAGGACTATAAATTTTTAATATTTTTGAGTCCTGCTCTCATGTTTTGCAATGTTTAAGCTGGTTCTTAAACCTTAATCATGTCATTTATTCCAAACCCTTATTTCATTTTATGTCTAAAACCCTAGGTCTCCTGCATTTTTTATAACATGGTGTTACTTTTTTTCAAATCACTTAAGTTACTTAAACCCATGTGCTTTAAGTCATCATCGGTGGGGCCATCTAATAATTCTCTAAGTCCTCTAGCGGGGGTATTGTATTAATATTTCCTAAGTCCTAAAAGTCTCCATGACCTTTTATTTTAACCCAAGTGTCGTGCAAATCTTTATTCTTCCAATGGAAGGCGTAATGCCTAGATCGCAAGATGCAGCCACTTTATCCTTCAAGGCATCATAACAGGTTGCCAAGTATCTATTTCGAGATGATGGTAGACCCTTTTCTTTGTAATCTAATCAGCGAGATAAAATCAGTTCAAATCAAAGTTCACCTAATGTTTGGCGCTTTCTCCTAGTAAAAAGATGAGCAAAGGATATCCATTAAGGCATTGCATATGTGTGACGCGTGTCTATGGCGGGGGCAGACTAGTCGGGTTTGAAGTTAAAATAAATTTCACACATATCCGTTATGATCTAATGGCGGGTGTTTTTCCTTGATTAGATGTTGCATGTTGTTTATTCATCAAGGCATCGCTCTGTTTCCAAGTGTCCATCCTAAGATCATGAGGTCAACATGTTCAAAAGCTAGCAGCAATTTTGGAGCACCATCAGATCAGATTTCATCAACGATTGGCATTTTTCCTTAAACAGAAGATGCAAGGTAATTATCCATCAAGGTATCGCGCCTTTTTGACACATGGAAAGCGCTTAGGGTTATAGAAAGGCTAATGTGCAGTCAAATCTCTTTTGATCAGACGGTGGGTGCAATGCCTTGAACAGAAGGTGCACGTTGTTTATGTTAGGGATATCAATCCACAAGCATAACTGAGAGGGGGTGAATTAGTTGTGATACAAAATATTAAACTTTAAACTTTATAAACCAAAACTTCAATGCAAATTATAACATAGTAAATGCCAACACAATAACACAATACTTATTGTCGAGGAAACCCTATTAAAGGTAAAACCCTGATGGGAATTAGCACCCACAAATGATGTACTGAGAGTATAGTATCCATGTTAAAATATTTAGCCTTGTTAGGAGTTTATTACAAACTTACAGTACATAGTCCATGTTAAAGGACAGACCCTGTTAGGAGTCAAGAGTAACAATGGGCTCACTACCTAGGTACATTTCCCAAAGAAGGTTAATGTCACCCTCAAGGATTTACAATTTGAACAAGTGTATATAGAAAATATACAATCCAGTGAACTGTCTGATAGCAACTGTCTTTGCTTGGTCAGTTCCAATGAAGTATTCTTATCACAAACTCTGCTCTACATCCAGCAGCCAACAAGCCTTGCAGCTTTCACACTTCTCTTCCTTTTCAATCTCTACCGCATATTTCCAAAAGAAAAGATCTCCCATATATACCCTATTACAATAATTCATTAGGTCGGCCAATTAATCTTTCCCAATACACAAATAATTAATTAGGTTGGCCAATTGGGCTTTCCCAATGTACAAATAATTGTTTAACCCCTTGCTAAGATACACACGGTATCTATAACAAGTAAACATCAATTACAATACATCAGTTATACTCCAAGATCCATAATCCACGCTCACAATTCATAATACACGTTACATGTATGAAGTCGGCCACCAAGTAGGTCTCCTCCTGAATACACGCAATAGATGATGTCACCAATACTCTCACAACTATCGATCAACAAAAAATATTCCTCAATGTGTCCTCAGTCATCCCATAAGCTCGTATACGCTAAAAAATCTTCATCTGTAAGATATACGCAAAATATAGAGACCTGCTCTGTCAAGCATTACTTTCACATTCCAGAAACCATTCTTCACTAAATCATCTGTAACATCATCAATATGTAACCTCAAGTCAAGCGACCTTAGGAATAAGGTCATCACACATCCTTCTTCATATCCTTGTCTTTGATCGTTCTGAATCATTCGTACAATGTCCGTACACTTCTTCCAATAAAATAACCAGTTTGTTCTCTCCACAGAAACATATGTTGACATCAGTGATAAAACATGAATATCAACAGCATAAATAGTATCCAAATATGATATCATCCAACAGTTTACTCATTGAGTCATCACGCCTAATTCAAGTGTGGATTTCTGAGATTGTGGGGCCGGTTGTTTCAAAGACTGAGGGAAGTTAAAGGACGGTTAGATCAGATCGGATCATGTGGTTGGCGCGTTGCCTCAAAGAAAATTTTCTAATAGTTTACTCATTGAAGCATTGCACCTAAGCAACACCTGTCCAAATGAGATCGTGGGTTTGGGTTTTCAAAGGCAATAAAGGTAAAGCAGCTCAGATTTCATCGTGTGGTTGGCATATTGCTTGGAACAGAAGATGAACAAAGATTATTCATTAAGGGATTGTACATGGATGACGCGTGTCCAGGCCAGTTAGCGCAGGTTAAGAAAAGATAAATAAATCCTAGAGGAAGGTAATATTATGCCACATGGATGTCAGAGGATTCATTAAGTGTTTTATTTGTCTTGAGCTCGTGGGTGTTTTAAAAGTGATCGATGACTGTATTTTAAAGATGAAGTTAAGGTTTGATATTGGTCATAGATGGGAAATTTCATGCTAGGTGTGACTGTTATATCAGATTTTTTGAATTTTTAAATGTTTTCCTCGGTGTTTTGAAGCGGTGGCTCTATGATTCATGTTGGTGGATGATAAATAGATAAATCTAATCTTTTGGGTTATATTTATCCAGTCGTGGGATGTTTCTAGGGTAAAAATTTGATGACTCAGAATGTATTTATGATGAGAAGTGATATTTGAGGGTTTTATGATCAGATTTGCTAATCTTATGTAACCCTTAGTTGGTTCCTTGTCTTTTCTACATTAATATTGGATCTTCTCCCGAGTCTGGTGGTTGGAGGTTTGGGTTTCCTTTGAAGACATACATTCCCTGATGAGTTGAGACAAACAAAGACATTCCATATTCCTTCGCTAGGAAATGTTCTTTAAAGATTGAAGATGATTGGCGGCTACAGATCAGATTGTGCATAGTGGATTGATGACAAAGTTTACTTCTGGTTGAAGGTAGGGTAGTTGAAATGAGTTAATGCTTCTAATATCTTGAATGACCTAGTTGTTGGTCTTTTTCCCTAAAATGATCTAAAGCTTTTTGCAATCCTTCTCTTATAAAAGGATTCCCAAGATCATTTTGAAAGGACTAGAAAAGTTGGGAAATAGTGAAAAGCATTGAGTTGCATACCTATTTCCAATCAGGAATATAGCAGATTGTTTAGATTGTATCAAGATAGAACAGAAAGTTGTCTTTTCATTTTATTGAAGTGGTATGTATTTTGAAACTGATTGATACAGAAGCAGGATACTTCATACTTAATACAGTATTTCACATTCAAGTCTCTCATTTGTGCTCACTTCTTGAGTTGTGGATTTTCTGATTCATTGAATGGAATTTATCTATGTATATATTGTTATTCCTTAGCTTTGATCTAGGGTCAAATTAAATCTTCTTTTCATAAGATATAGGTTCATTTGGTTTGTACAAGGATCTTATAAGTAATATTTGGTCTACGATTATTTGTGTTTATGGCTTTGAGTCCTTGACAATAGTTGGTTTCTGTATTCTACTCCTGAATTAGAAATATTTCCCAATGGATAAAGCACTGATTAGAAATTAGTATATTCTTTGTTGATACATGTTTGATTGATTTGGATATATTCTGCAAAAGTTAAATCAAAACCATTTCCAAGATTATTTTATGCTTTGTGGTTGTTGGTTGCGTGTCCTTCATGGTGATGGAGAGTCAATGAATGAGTGGTTACCATTTAGCACTTTCTTACCATTTTCTTCTATATAAATCCAGAGAGAGTTAAGGTATTGTATATTGAGCTGGATTGGATGCACCCGCCTTGGTCCTATATAACCAGAAGTGCAGAGGGCAGTCTTGTCCCTATAGTTGGTCCAATTACCTTTAGATAATCCCATATTTGGAACTAACCATTCTTCAAAATCCATCTCAAGGTATATTGGTAGCTTTTAAAGCATAAAATCATTTTAAACACCAAAAAAATGGTGTGTGTTGTAAACATAGCCAACAAGTGCAATTGTAAAATGAGATGTTGTATATTGAGGCCTTGCATGCATTATGTCATTGTTGTATTTGATTATTCATGAGCTTGAGTCTGGGTTTTAGAGTCAAGATTTAGGGGTGGCTCTCAATTTGGGAATGAGGCACAAAGTGGCCACATAGTAACCTATTGAGAGTTACTTAATAAAGTGGTAATATAATAAAATGGATGGGAAGAAATACATTAATAAGATAATAAGATTGCCTCTTGCATTACTTGAGTGCTCATATATGCTAAGGATGTAATGGGGAATACTAGGTTGTACATTGGATGTTGATTGGAGGCATGGTGTTTGTTCATTCGTGGTACATTGATCAAATATATGATGCATGGTTGTCCATAGGACATTGATCGAGGGAACGACCAAGATTCCTTGTCTCCACAAAAATATTGTTTGGTTATACATGAGACATCTCTTTGACATTTTTATGACACTCTCATTTATTGGACTCTGGCATCTAACCCTTGTGTAACTTTGCGTAGCGACCCTATGAGATTATGTACCTAGTTATCCCCTTGTTATTGATGTGGCATTGGATTCTCTTATTGGATTCAGGGATCTTGACTGGAGTGCATTTATGTGTCTTGTGTGTGAGTAAGCCTTCTTGCCTTATTGCATTGAGTGATTGTTTGGGCCATATGACTATCTCTGCAAGCATGGTGGGGTGGATATGAGGCTACCACATGGCTAGGTGATTTGAAAATCCACCATTGGGGATGGATGTAAATGTTTGAGTGTGGGCCTGAGAATACGTCACCCCTCTTCGTTCACTTCTTATATCTTATTAATATACTTGTAATTATGATAGTGCAAGTGGATATTATAATTATGATTTGATATATTAGAATCAAGTGAATTGAGCCTCGATGATATGTATTTTGTGCCTCTGTAGTAGATAAGAATGTATTTTAGCCATACAACTTAGTTAGTGGAGTTTAATGTAATTTTACCTTGTGTTTGTGCCAAGATTATAGATTGGTGTATGAGGCTTTACATCACCACCTATGTTGATCAGTTCCCCAACCTTCCAATTGGCTTCTCCAACTCACTGGTCTAAGACATCTAAGGTTAATGATTGGGACCTAACTTTAGATCGATATCTGTGACTACATAACTTCATTTATGCATTGGCTTATATGTCTGTTGAATGGTGTCTCTACCTATACTTTGATGTCTCCACCCAATTCAGTTGTATTCTTTATTTGCTAACTCATTTATGAATGCATGGTTGTTTGGACTTGCTTTCATGATGTATAATTAGTTGAATTATCATGTTTAACTTATTATTAATTTTTAATTGGCATGATTTGATATCATAGGAACACTTTGATTTGGTGTACGAAAATGAACCTAGAACTTGATAGCCTATGCAAGAGATTGATATAGTCATCTTCTAGTGCGGTTGTGTTTTCTTGATCGACTTGTTTATATGGAGTTCATGGTATTTGATCCAAGCCCTTATGGAAACTTGAGGGAAAAGTCAATCATATGCTAGTTTTGTTAAGGCGTTCCATGGAACCCTTCAAAGTGGTTGTATACTTGTTATCATTTTAGTTTCACTAAATTGATAAATTGATTGATATATTACATTGGATTATGAATGTTATAGTTGTTGTCTTAAAGTTGCAGAATTGTTCAAATTCAAAAGAGAAAGTATACATGCAGCCTAGCAACTATAAACAGCAAAACAGACTTGCACAAAGGTACATCCTTTCAAAATACTATTCATATATTGAAGACAAAATATCTTATTATTGCATTCATGTTAACACTAATGTCATTCTCTAAGTATTGATCTGATTTAAACTTTCAAATTCAAAAAATGATCATTTACATTGAACATTCAAAATGAGTGCAATAAGCAAGTATTCCTTTATAGGTTACATCTTTTAGTTGAAACATTGAGAAAATATACAGTACTGAAAGTAAAAAAGAAGCACGCTAGTATTATGAAGTAGGGGTCCCATGCATTGCCTTATCATATGGTTGTTGTCAGCTGGTCTTCTGCATGTTGGGGTTGAGGAATGGTGTCATCTGGATCCTCGTGACTTCTGCCTTATCTCATCCTAGTTCTTTTGTATTTTTACCTGCATCATGAGATAAAAATGGTGTTAGATCCAACTGGATCTAAGCAATGCAGGAAACACAAACAACATACTAATATTATCAACACTTTCAGAACTGCATATCAACTAAGTAAATATCAATGCAATAACAAGGTATACATCTGCAATAACTAAATTAAGTATCAAAGGGACATAGTTTTATGAAACCTTTTACTGTATATAGTTGTTATCTTGCATTAGGAAGGGATTGTTATTTAGGAAAGCAGAGCATCCCCATGATAGGTCAATAAGTCCAACCAGCAAACCCACATTCATACATAAATGTCATCCCACATGACATTTACATACAGACATGGATTTGCTGATTGAATCCACCAACCTAACATGGGGATTCAGAACTGATTGTGTGCAAGCGAGAGATGTCCACAAATTCTAAAGTATGATATGCAGGAAAGAAAAGAAGACACAAAAGAATAATAACAATGTTGTTATAAGAGATACATATGAAATGAAATGATGTAGAGTGTTCCTAAATGAAAGATGTGACAGCAAACAAAGAAGCAGACTTGCAAGTTAAATGAGGTAACAATGTTCCTTTGTACCTTGTCAATATACAAAGCATGCATGAGATACCATATAATGTTGTTTTGGAAATAATGCACTAAGATAATTTAGAAAAAAACAAAGGACACTAATATTGTTATAGATTAGAGTGCCTATGTGAAAGATCTAACTATATTGTTATCAGAGATGGAAAATCATATACACATGGTTCAATCATCAATTGACACCACATAAGTACTTCATCTCATTATTGTTCTGAATATTATCATTCTGAATAAAAGCTATGAAAAAGAAAGCAGTGATATCCATTTTATAACAGTAGGCATACACAAAATGAAAAATCAGTGTTGATGTTATAAGAGATGTGTGTGCAGGAAAGAATAAACAAGTGCAAAAGGTGGAGTCAACAAAGATACATTAAGTTAGTTTTTCATACCATAATGATCAGTGATGTCATATATTCCTAAATGATGTTATAAAAGATACTGGGTAAGAGCATATGGCATCTAAGTGATGGATGAAAAGCATAAGTATTCACAGAGGGACTTAATGAACATAATGGTCTGAATGTTGATTCACAAGTGTCATTTTGGCATTTTTATAAACTAAATTGTTTATTATGTTCACTAATATAACAAGTGCATAATATTGTTGTTTGAAAGTTTAACAGAATATTTTGCAGTGTTTAAAGATGACTGGTTTCAACTTCACAATCAGAGAAAAGAGATACAAAACAAGTTGAAATGCTACTGAAAGTGCCAAAATTACTAACAGTCAAGATCAAATCACAGAGTGTAGTTTCATGAATACGGGTGCAATATATCTTTGTTGATTCAAAAGTACAAATTCAACAATATCACTGATTGTTGCTGATTGCAGAAAGAATGCTACATAATTGTGTTTTAAAAGTATCATAAAATGTTTACCAAAATGTATCTTTGAGTGTCATGAGCCCGTGCTTGAACTTCATTGATAATAAACAAGCATTTTATATCTTATTGCATTTCTTTTAAGGAATTCAGTTTCAGCATCAAAAGAGAATTATTTTTAAGCCTGGTAATTTGTGCCAGTAAGTCTTAGAATGTTCTTTGTTTTCAAGTATTGAATTCAAGTACCAAAGTGACTGTGCAATCAGATAAATTAAAATGGAAGCATGAAGAAATGACTGAAAGAAAGAATGATTGGTTTTTTTTCTAAGTGTGATATCAGTATGTATCAACAGTGGTAAAATATATGCAAAACAATCAAAATGAAGACCAATTCATATGCACATTACAAGTTTTTCAAAGAAATTAGCTAAAGGAGTTAATTTTAAACAGTGATTATGCTACAGGAACTTTAATGCAGTCAGATTTTGAAGCTTTGATTTATTTTATGGAGCTGATTGTGTTTGACTATGTATTGATAGAAATGAATGATTATTTTTTTCAAGTGTGTTGACAGTGAACTATATTATGCATTCATTTTATCAAGTTGTAAGTACAATGCTTTTCTACATATTTACAAAGTCAAATATACATCTATAGCCAAGCTATGGAAGTGACAATGTTGATAGTGAAAAAAAAATCAGAGATACAAAGATGTTCTAAAAAGATGTCGACAACAGTACAAAGCAAATGAAGGGAAGAAGATAACTTATCTTTTAACTTGCAGATTAGAAATAGAATCCAAGCTTGAGTTATTTCGCACACCGTGTGTTTGGAATAAGTTTGAAGATGTGGCTGGAAGAGGCCGAGCTTCAAGTAAGACATCTCCATGTCTTTCAGCCACACTCCAGACCAAGCCTAAGCTCACAGTGATAAGAAGATCCAGTTCACATCCCATCAAACAAACACTAGCTTGAGTTCAAAAATGCCAAGAGATAGCAGTGACCCAGATACACACAGTTACATACTTAGTAGAGTCCGAGTTTCATGGTGAAGTCTAGGTGCAACCAAGATGTAACATGCAGCGCCATTATTATGGCATGGTTCAAAGAACCCGCATCACAAAAAGAAGAAAGGTCAAGTTTATAATTTATACCATTCAAACATCAGTAAGAGTCGCGGTGAAAAGTGGAGTTTGAGTTGACACCAGCAAGAAAAATGAACCGAGATCCATGCATTGGACTCATAAATCACAATTAAGTGTTTAAACCATAAGCTACAGAGCATGGCCGAGTTCAACTAAGAGAAGCTCGAGCTTCTTACAAGGATGCATGGAGAGCATCGTGTGTTATGGCATGAAGACCCAAAGGTATGTTGAAACTGAGTTCATGAAGATCAATAATGAATGCAAAGTCTAAATAGAAGTGTAGCCGTGGTAAAGCCCGAGTTGACCAGATAGAAATTCCAGTTTGAAACAAGAAAGCCTGAGTTCCCAAGACATGCATATCGGCGAACTTAGTGTAAAAAAGAAATAAAGAAAAGAGCCCTAGTTCATGTGCAGAAGACTCCCAAGTTGCAAGTCGAGATGTATAGCTAACAGAGAGCCTGCATTCTTCATTGTTATTTACTTCCAGTCACAGATCATAGCAAGAAAGAACAACAAAATGAAGTCTGAGTTCACCAGCATGGCGGCAACAAAACCCTAAACTCTTTGCTTCTCAGGACACAAAATACAAAATGAGATACAATACAAGGATGCCTATGTCAAAGTTGATAAAAACTTTGGAATCCACAGCGCAGGATGAGTTAAGTTTCTGAATACAATAGTGCACGACGACTCTACTAAGGATGCCACGACATCGTCATCACATGATATGTCAGGGATGTTTTTGGGTCATGTTGACCATGGAGTTAATTGTTGAGTTAGGGATTTTAAACTTTGGTATCAGTTTTAATGGGTTTTGACTCGTGTTGTTTAAGTTGGGCTTTTTAGGTCGAGTCTACATCTTAGGTTATTTTGTGATATACTTTATGTATTTTAAAGATATTTTAAAAGAAAAAGATGTAATTCTTCCAAATATCAAACATTAGGGGTATGAGTTTAAGGATAAATTTTAGGCATGAATTATGCCTTAAGTTTAAGATTTTATAGAGATCATGGAAGGATTTTGAGAGAACTGTATTATAGGCATAGTTTGGGCCTAAATTTCAGGGGATACCTTTATGTTTGGAGGCACTTTTTAGTGGGGAATCTCATTTTCGAAGTAGGCCTTGGGGGCTATATATTCAAATTTCTTATTCATTGTAAAGGGTTCAGAATTAGGGATAAAAGTTGTATTAGTGAACATATCGTTCCTTTGCACTTTTTCCTTGTTTTTTTAAAGCATTTTGCAGATTTTGAAGATAATAGAGCTGGCCTTTATTCACATATTTTTCTAAGTTTTATCATTATTCCTTTTCAAGTTTTCTGCATTTTAGTGTTTATCCCTTTCGAGCATAGATTAGTGAATTGATTCAAATTCCTATTCTAGGTTATAAAGAATTAACCTTTTGCAAAAGTTACCTGTTTGTTGGTTGAATTCCTACCATTAGTAGCATCAAACCCTAATAGTGAATTGTAAACCATCCTAGGTGTTGAGAAGTGAAATCATTTGCAAAACTTCATAATGTGTGTTTTGTAAGTACAGTATTGCAATTCTGATAAATTTGAATCTATTTTGGTGTATCACCTTTATTAATCAGTTTTCATTTTTCAGTTCTCCTTCTCTCTTTTCTGAAAACCACATAAGTTAGCATTAGGTGATATCCCGAATCTAATAGGAACCGGCCTAGAAACCAGAGATTCATTATCTCATCCACCAAGGAGAATGTTTCCATATTCCAACAGGATGGCTAGATTTTGCATCTAGCTATAGGCGCAATCCTGAATGACAACAATACTTTTACTAGGGCTTGACCATGAATTGATCAGTTGATGAGTCTCTTTTTTATGTGCAATGTGATGTTATGTTATGCATGTTTAAATCTATTTGTATCCAAAAAAAATATCATTAAGTACATATTTTACCCTGCGTTCTAAGGGTTTCTTGGTAGAACATTACATCTTCCTTTATGTAACACTATTTTGTTGTGACATTGATGCAACTAAATGTTGAAGATCAATCCCCTCAAGAGTACAAAAATTCACAATTTGATTATTCACATGTTCTCTACCATTTTTTATTCAAAGAATCTTGACTTGCTTCTCTACATTGGCCTTGAAGGATAAAAAATTATAAAATACTTCATTTGTATGCTTATGAAATTGTACCCAAGTGAAGCGAGAGTATTCATAAATGAAGGTGAGAACATAGCAAGCCTTTTCGAAGGACAATGCAGGAAAAGGGCCTCCAACATCACGATGAACTAATTGAATAACTTCTAAATCTCTCAAAGGTTTCCCTTTGTCAAACCTCTCTTTCGGTTGCTTACTCGCGGAACAACCTAGACATACACCTTCTAAAAAGTTGATTTGAGAAAGAACTGTAACCGTTTCTTGTAAGCTAATTTGATGAAGGTCGTAGTAATTAATATTTCCAATTGCTCGTGCCAAAGCTTACTGATGCAGGAGAATCCTTGAGTTCTTGGCAATCTTGCATCAACCAAAAACATTTTGTTTCCAGCTTGTTCCTATTTTTTTGGTATCATTCTATATTGGCACATTTTTTATCACGAATCTTGTGGCACGTTCCTAGAATCATGTTTGATCTTCCTTTGGGTCTGCACCTTGATCCATTTCTTCTCAGTGGAGATATTCATCATTTTTGGTCCTAACCTATTTGTTCTTCATGTTCTCAGATCGTCAGAGTTTCTATCTTGAAAACCTTTTCTTCTTGGTTTTCACACCCTTTGTCTCATTGATCGATGTTCCTGGAGTCTTGTTTGACCTCCATCTTGGTTTGCAATTCATTTCATTGTTTGTTGGAGGATATCTTCATGATTTATGTCCTGACCTATTTTGCATGTTACGTTTCCTGCCTTGGACATTGTAATCCTTTCTTGGCCAACTTGGATGTGTTGTGAACATCTATATAATGTCAAATTTATTCCTTTAAGTGAATAGCTCTTAGGATTGATGATTAATAGATCCGCATAAAGGATAGAATCTGCATTTTGATATGTAATTTGGCTTGTATACCTATTGTGTGAGTCTGCATGTTGATGGCCAATTGTAATTGAATTTATGATAATGTGAATGTCTAATATTTATTTCTCTCTACTCCTTGTTGGTGTTTCTATTGTGTAACTTCTTCTGCATAGTTTGGACAATATTCTTTGAGGACCCTCCAGTTGTGGTTGCACCAAGTGGTATCATATCTGGTTTTCTGATCTGTGGATCGTGGAAGTCTTGTAAGTGGTTTGTTGTGGGGTAGCAAAGTGAGGATCTAGCCCGTAGCTATAGAGAACTTGTGTTTAGATGGCGTGAAGAGGAAATGCTAGAGGTGTATACCCTTCTATGATGGATATGTTGAGAAAAATTATGACTCGATTAGATGTTGTTGAAATGGCCCAGAGAAGAGAACAATATCTTAATAATGTGAATGATGAGGAAGGGGAAGCGCAAAATATTGAACAAATAAATGAAGGTCAACCAGAATTAGATGAGGGGGATGAGAGACTCCTAAGAGCCCTAACTAGTGTGAGTAGTAGGCCACATTTTAATCCACCAGACTACATTTGTAAGTTAGCTTTTGATGAATTGATTGATTGGATCACGTAAATGGAAAAATATTTTGATTTTGAAGGCACTAAAGAAGAAAAGAAGGTGAAATATGCTTGCACAAAATTGAAAGGACATTGATCGCTATGGTGGGAACACTTGCATATGGATATACAATGAAGAGGAGAATAAAAGATCAAATCTTGGGATCATATGGTGAATAAGTTGAAAGAAAAATTCCCACCTGTCGATTATCAGGTGAATTTGTTCTGCGAATTGCAAAACCTGAGACAGAAGGAATCTAGTGTGAGAGAATACATTGAAGAGTTCTACAAGTTGAACATCAGATCTGGACATACCAAATATGAGGTTGAACAAGTTTCTAGGTACCTGAATGGTTTGAGGATGTCTATACAAGATGATATTATTTTAATCAAGTTGCAAAGTGTGGATGAAACATACCTATGTGCCCTTAAGGATGAAGAGAAGTTGAACAAAAGGCATGAGAAAAGACAAATAGGAAGAGGAGGAAAATTTCAGAGAGGTAGAACCTTCACTATAGGTGGAAGATCTCTTGTAGAACATATCAAACGCAAATCAATAGGTAGAGAAGACAATTCACACCGAAGATATGAAAGGAACTTTTACTGAAATAGTGGACATAGTAGTTATAAGAGAGATGATAAGAAAGAATTTACAGGAACTTGCTTCAAATGGAGAGGAGAATGAAATCATGCTTTTGAATGTAAACAAGAAAATTTAGGAAAGAGAATATTTTTTGCTAAAGACAAATCTATTGTAATCCCTAATAGACCTAAGGATGGAAAAGCTTTGATGATAAGGAGATATCTATGTCACAACGAGCTGGATCAAGAACCATTGTAGAGTAAGAATTTGTTCTGAACCAAATGTAAAGTTGAAGGTAAATGTTGCAAAGTTATAATTGAAAGTGTTAGTTCATATAGCCTAGTCTCAGAGGAGATGGTGAGAAAGATAAATTTGTAGAGATTGAAACACCCTAAGCCCTATCAGATAGCATGGATTTGGGATGATCACAAAGTGTTGGTAAGTGAACAATGTTTGGTAAAATTCAAGATTAGATCTTATCATGATGAGGTTTTGTGTGATATTATACCTATGGATGTATGTCATATCTTGTTGGGTAGACCTTGGCAATATGATAGACAAGCAATACATGATGGGAGAAGGAATATATACACTGTTGTGGAAAATGGGATGAGACAAACCATGTTACCTTTGGAAGAAACCCTTAGGAGTGAAGTTTGTACAAGTGCTAGAATCTTCTTGGTTGATGGAAGGAAATTCTTGGATGGGATGAGGCATGAGAATGTGTGTTTTTCCTTAGTTCCTAAATAAACCAAAGATCTAAATCTTGAAGAAGAACCAAGGGAGGAGATAAAGAAATTGTTGATAGAATATGAGGACATTTCAAATGATATACCATGTAAGGACTATCAGTCATTGTATGGATCTCATTCCTAGAGCTAGTTTGTCTAATAAAGTAGCACACCGAATGACACCAACAAAGAATGAGGAGCTAAATAGACAAGTGCAAGAATTGTTGAGGAAAGGTCATCAGAGAGAGTTTAAGTCCTTATGCAGTGCCTGCAGTATTAGCACCTAAGAATGATGGATAGTGGAAGATGTGTATTGATTCTAGAGAAATAAACAAGATCACAGTGAAGTTCAGGTTTCCCTTTCCTAGAATGGATGACATAATTGATTGTTTGAGTGGAGCTAGTTATTTCACAAAGATATACTTGAAGAGTGGATATCATCGTATCAGAATCAAAGAGAAGGAGATGAGTGGAAGAATTCATTTAATACAAATGAATGATTGTATGAGTGGTTGGCAATGCCCTTTGGACTAACTAATACACCAAGTATTTTAATGAGATTGATGAATGAGGTATTGAAGAAATTCTTTGGTAAGTTTTTTATTATGTATTTAGATGACATTCTAATTTTCAGTAAAACAAAAGAGGAACATTTGTTTCATTTGAGACAAGTCTTATAGAGGTTGAGGGAAGAGAATTTGATGATCAACATTAATAAGTATAGTTTCATGAAGGAAGAATTTGTATACTTGGGATTTATGATATCTGTAGAAAGATTGAAGATGGATGCTGAGAAGGTAAGAGAAATTTTTGAATGACCTACATTAGAAGCATTGGAGAGGTAAGATCATTCATGGATTGGCTAGTTTCTATCAAAAGTTCATTAGGAATTTCAATTCAGTTTGTATCCCTATACTAAGACAGTGAGGGGAGATCGGAACAATTTTAAATGGTCATATGGAGCAAATAGAAGTTTTGAGTTGTTAAAACAAAAGGTGACTAAACAACCTGTGTTAGCCCTACCTGATTTCAGTAAAGTATTTCAATTAGATTGTGAAGCAAGTGGGAATGCAATTGGAGTAGTGTTGATTCAAGAAGGAAGACCAGTATCTTATTTTAGTGAGAAGTTAAATGATGCAAGGAAAAGGTATTCAGTGTATGATCATGAATTCTATGCCATAATTCAAGCCTTGAAGAAGTGGAGACATTACTTGTTTCCTATGGAGTTCATGTTGTATTTTGATCATCAAAGTTTGTAGTATTTGAACAATCAAGGTAAGTTGAATTAGAGACACATCAGATGGGTAAGGTTCTTACAGATTTATACCTTTGTTTTGAAGCATAAGAGTGGAAAGTAAAATAAGGTTGTTGATGCCTTGAGTAGGAGGATAAATTTGCTGACAGAGATGAGATTTGAAGTGTTAGGATTTGATGAATTGAAGACTTTGTATGAGGAAGGCCCTGAATTTTCCAAACCTTGGAAAGATTGCAAAGAACTTGTTGATGTAGACAGAATTAAGTGGCTAGATTATATCCTTCAATATGGGATGTTGTTCAGAGGAACTCAGTTGTGCATACTTAGGAACTCTATGAGAGAGAATCTGATAAAATAAAATCATAGTGGAGGATTAGTAGGACACTTTGGCATTGATAAGACAGTGGATTTTGTAAGTGAGAACTAGTTTTGGCATCAAATTCATAAGGATGTTAGAATATTTGTTCATAAGTGTAGATTTTGTCAACTTGCAAAAGGTAGTAGTCAAAATGTTGGATTGTATAATCCTTTGACAGTGCCAAAGAGACCTTGGGAAGATATAAGCATGGACTTCATATTTTGATTGCCTAAGACATCGAGAGGCAATGATTCTATATTTGTGGTAGTAGAAATATTCTCAAAGGTAGTAGAAAAATCCTCTAGAGTGATGGTCATCTCTCTAGTCAATAGGAGAAAGGTATTGTGGTCAGTGTGTCACCTCTTTGCCAAGGCTGTCAACAAACCCTTGCTTACTCTAAACTGAGGCATCTCTAAAAGATAACTCAAACCACATCGTTTGATCACTTTTAGCTCAGCGTGAGACAAATCCTTAATCATCTTAAAAGGTTTAGGGTGTTGACCCCTCATATTCGACTTATCCAATTGAACCTGTCAAGTCAACACATCACAAGTCAATCTCGGATTGATCAAGTGTCACTCAAACTTATCCTATCATCTATCTGCTCAGGTGAGATTTACGACAATCTCAGTGAGTGCATCATTTTTTAGATTCCTCTAGATCTTGAGGGAAAAAAGCAACATCAACTATCCTATCCTATCAAAATTGACATCAATACCACATCGACCAATCATTGACCCTATCACAACTAACTGACAACGCAATCAACACAACGTTTCTTAATCAAAAAACCAAATGTCTCACACATGCATACATCTCCTATTAGCCTAATCATCAAAATAGTAAATAGACGAGAGATCGAGGATGACAAAATCATCGTCATAATGATACTACAGACCAACATTGCATGTCATGTATCACATCCATGCCATGTATCGCATATATAGGATGCAACATATCGCATCTATATGCAATATATCACATATGAGATGTGGTGTATCGCATCTATATGTGATGCATCGCATATGGGATGTGATGCATCACATATGGAATGTGATGTATCACATTCATATGTGATACATCGCATATGGCATGCGATGCATCACATCCATATGTGATACATCGCATATGGAATGTGATGCATTGCATGTCATGTGTGATACATCGCATATGGTATGTGATGTATTGCATGCCATATGTGATAATCGCACTCAAAGGCAACAAAAAAAATTACAAAATAACAGCATACACATCAAAAAAAATATTGCATTATCATTTCAAATATGAACAAATTCGTCACCAACATAAAATCAAGAAAACATTTACACCCATACCCACATTTTTCAAATAAAAAACCCTTTTTCACATTTCAAAAATCACAGAGAGGGGTTTTTCCAAAACATACCAGAGGATCATAATAGGGTTATCTCTGATATCGCCAAACTCGCTCAAATCGATGGTCAACTACTGGAATCACCATTATGTCAGCCAAATTTTCACACCCATAGCCAAAGAGGTCAAAATGAACATGTAAAAATGAGAAAGAAAAAAGGACTTTTTACCTTTTAAAAGTTCACCTTTTACAAAAAGGGGCATTTTGGTAGGATTTGTTTTCACCTTGGAGGCCTATTAATTCAAACTTTTTACCAAGACCACATCTCTCATCTGGGACTTCCAAAAAAATTCAGGATTTATATATCAAAATTTTAACCTCGTCAATAATCATCAAATTTACAAAAAAATCATAAATCCATTAAACCGTTTCGATTAAAATCCCGAGAGGGCGTGCTATCACCACAAAGAAAAAAATTTCAAATTAGACTTTAAAACATAAAATTTAAAAAATGGACATCAGCATCATATCAGGTATTCATATCGAAACATCATCATCATCAGTATGGTATCAATGGGGCACTTATAAAAATTAGACATCACATCATCAAAATTTGCATCATATCGGACATCAAATTAGGTATCAGACATCAGGTGTTCTTCGAACCAATGCGCTTCGCACATTGATTCAAAGAGGGGCATTTGTATACATCTAAAATTGGTCAAAGCAAGTCAAAGAAAAATTCAATCTATTTTGAATTAATTAAAAACAATAAATCAAATAACTAGGTAATTGAATTAATCATTTAATTACTTAGTTCATCAATTGGTTAAATTCAATTCAATAAATCAATCATGGCTAAAGTAATTAATTCTTTTAAATTAATTAAATCCTAATATTCCTCACCCACCACTACATGACGAAAAAACACTCAACCAATGGGAAATGAGGAAATAAAACACATGGATTGTAAAAAGGCTTTGCTATCTTGATCTCTCAATCTTGCAAATCAATCTTGTCCACTCAAAGGGGACACATCATTAATCCTTAACCTTAACCATGTTTTGACTATGGTTATCTTAACTCACCCCCTACACCTTGGGAAATCCTATAAATAGGAGGCAATATTAAGTATGAATCGCCAATTTACTTGACCACTCTACCACATTACATCCACTTTCATCCAAGCATCATAATTAGAGTTCATTTGCATCCACTATCTTTGGAGACAAATTGATAATTGCATCTAGTAATATCATAATGGAAAATTCATCCATGTTGAAGTAGATTTGAGCATTTAGAATAGGGAAATTCATCTTAATTTGCATACATTTTCATCTTTTATCCATCTTTCCATCATTTTTAGAAATAATTCTCGTTCTAGGGGTTGTCACTTTAAGATTGCTTTGTAGCTGAGAGCATTCTTTTAGTCCTTCTAGCTAGAGATTCATGAGAGACTCTTAATTACTTCAATTAGAATTGTTAATTAGCATAGATCTTTGGAATTTAAATTGATAATCGTGATTAAACTAATGTTTCTTATAGGTTTGTGAATTGTAGGTTGGAACATGGTGTTGAATAGATGGAATTTAAGCTGGGTCTTTCCATCTTGTGTTCAAGATTTTTTCTGCCAGTGGAAAGCTCCTTCTTGCGATCCTTCAGTTAGAATGTTATGGAACTAAGTTTTCCCTTGCTTGGCTTAGGGAGTGTGGAAGTAAAGAAATAATAGAATCTTTCATGAGATCTCCCTTCCCCTTGAGGTGGCTTTTGAACATATTTTTAGGGTTATTGAGGAGAATCTTAGTCTGATTAGTAATGTCCCTTTTAATAAGGCTAACGTTGTCTTCTCTGATTATGATCTTTCGATCTCTATGAATTGGAAGATCAAATCTAACATCTTGAAAGCTTTTGGTCCTATGAAGAGGAGTAAGGATGGATTGGTTTGGAGTTACTAGCCGAAAGGATGGGTCAAAATTAATTTTGATGGGGCGGCTAAAGGGAATCTGGGGCCAGTTGGGTGTGGGGAAGTGGTTAGAGATGAGTATGGCAGAGGCATTGCAGCGGTGGCACTCCCTATGGGAAACCAGACTAACCACCTTTATGAGGCCATGGGGGCTTTCCAAGTCCTTGATCTGGCTAGAAAGATCAATTGCAGAAAGGTGTGGCTTGAAGAGACTAAAACAACATCATCAGATGTCTAAAAGGAGAGAATAAAACTTCTTGGACCATTGAAGGATTAATCAATTTGAAAATTGATATTATAAAGTCTTTTTATTTTTGTCATATCTCATATGTCTATAGGGAAACGAACATTGTTGTTGATTGTTTAGCGAACAATGGGGGTCAATGCTAACTCCAAGCTAGCACGGATCGAGGAAGGGGACATGCCAAGTGATGTAAAAGCCCTCCTAAGCTAAGATAGAGTACATGGTAAGGAAGGAAATATTTCCACTTTTAACAATTATTATGAGACCTAACAAGTTTACTATTTTAAGTAATGATAAGTGTCTGAATGATTGGTTGGCACTAAATGTCAGTAACAGCTCACACGCTTTTTGGGTGTTAAGGAGTCTTATTTGGGCAATCTTGTGTTGGATTTTGGTTATCCCTCACTGTAGATTTCAAAACCTAGTTGTTTAAAAAAATTGGTGGTGACAGGAAAAGAGTGGAGTCGATTACCTACGATGAATGGAGGGAAAATCCTATAGTATGGCATATATTACAGAAAGGGGAGGTCGCGGAGTATTTGAAGAGATTGCATGGGTGGAATCCTTCTGTCACGAAAATCTTTTCTAAAGACTTGAAGGATGGTAAGATTAATTTCTTTGGGAGGTCGATTAATGTGGATGAGGGAGTTATTGCGCAGGTCATTGGTCTCCCTACTGAGGGAATGAATTTCTACAGAGATAGGAATCTTTTTTATGTGGTTGTGAAGAAGTTTCCTAAAGAGGGTGATGAGAAGAAAAGGTTGGTTAAAATCAACCAGAGTTACTACATACCTAAGAAAATTAAACTGGTGTGGAGAGAGGTGTTGAGGGCAGTCACGCAATATTTTACTCTGGATGGTCGGTTCACTAGGGTTTATGACTACCATCTTGTGTTTCTCAACCATTTTAGGTATAAAGTGATCATTTCTTTCCCCTAATACTTTCTTTCATCATTGAATGCTAGTATTTTGGCCCATTGAGAGAACCCCAGGGGTAATCTAGTCCTCCACGAGGGCCTTATTCTTCTTATCTATGAGCATTTTAAAGCTAATTATGTTGACCCTCGTCATTTAGCCTTTTCTGGGTCTAAGGATGATAGTGAGGGTTTTGAGGATTCGAATGAGGATGGGTGGGACACTGATGTTGGTGGGGATGTTAGGGTGACTCCCCCTCTAAAGAAAACTAAGTTGGATGGAAAAGCCTCGGTCCTTTCCCCTACCTCTATTCCCAAGAGTGTGAGAAGGACTAATTCTAGTCAAGGTAAAGGTAAGGGGGCTACTATTGAGGTCTCCCCTGTGATCCAAGAAGATAATATTTATTTGTCTTTGTCTGAAGATTTTACTAGGGAGGAGGAGGAAACCCTTAATGTTGTGGACCTCAGTGAGTCCAATTTTCATTCAAACAAAGAAATTCCTTTTGAGATTTTAAACACAGTTAGAGAAGATGTTGTGGATTTCTTTCGCTTGATAAGGTAGGCCTTTCATGAGATCAAAAGTCTTAATCTTAAGCAGAGGGCTCTATCAAGCAAGATGGAGGTGCTCGATCCTAAAGGGGTGACAAAGGGTAGTGCTAATGAGTCAGCTGCTAAGGAGATTTGGATGAAAGGGGAGAAAAATGATCTCACTGATCACCTCTCTCAAACTATGAACATTTTGGAGAATTTAAATAAGGATTATTACTCTAAAGTTGGGGAGATGGATGATAAAATTCATAAAATGGAGACCACTCTGAAAAAAATTATGGAACAAAGTCATAAGGTCCTTAAATCCTCGGCTAAGCATTTGAAGACCTTGGTGGCGAAGCTTGAGAAGATGCATCAGGACAAAGCCATAATTGTGCTAGAATCTGAAAAGGATAGTGGTCACGAGGCTCTTAGTGAACTTGGAAAACATATCCATCCTAATACCAAAAAGAAGTCGGTGTCGATGAAGCTGCCTCGGGATATTGAAAAGATAAAGAAAGTTGTTGAGAACATGAATCAGCTAGAATTAGAGGTTTTTGAGCTTTTAAAATTTTTGAATTAGCTCTGCTCTGGGTGCACGTCCTGCGGTTTCTTTTTGTTGGTGTTTTGCTGGCTTTTTGTTTTGTGTTGGTCTTTGATTGTCTCTTTGTTGTTGTCGGCTTTCTATTTTGTAGACTTTGGTCTGGTTTGGTTGTTTTTATTCTTAAATGATTATTCTATTGTAATATCTTTTTAAGGGGTTTCGAGTCCCTTCAAACCCAATTTTTGCCTTAATCAAAAACACATTTAAGTTTGTCTAAGATGCTTAGAGCCCCCAAATTTTTAAGAAGGTAAAATATTGTAAATATTAACTTTTTTTGTCTTTCTACTCAAAGAGTGTTTGATGTTTTTCATTAAATTCTCTCAATTTTGTTATTTGTCTTATTTATTGAAAAAATTATAAATATACTTAATACTTAATGGTTTAATAAGCAAATAAATCAAGTTTATTTCATAAATGACTTTGATAAATTAAATCCCTACTCATAACAATCTAATTGAAAGACAACTTTTATTATAAATATTTATAATTTACTAGAAGAAGAGCCCCCCTCATCATTATAGCTAACTCCATGCATTCTAAGATCCTAAACAGTACATTAGATTTTAACAAAAAAAAATTATTATGTTTGTATTTGGCTTAACTGCTTATAACTATTATTCTCTTTTCTAGGTAGTAAAGACAAACATTGGAGGATCGGTTATGTAAGCAAGGAGCAAAAAGTGACCCTTTCAAAGTGTCGTTGAAAAATATTCCCTATTGCCCCATTACTCGTTCACTTTGATAACTAAAAAAATTGCACAATTGATCTAATACTTATGCACATGTGCTATTGGTACCAATAAAGTTGCACAAATGATCTAATTACAAAGTTTTTTTCCTGAAAAATAGGTTGCTATTAACCCACCAGATTATTTTTTACTAGGCTTTTAATTAGCAAAATCCAATAGGTGATCATTAGAACATGGACAATAACTAGTACTCTTCTCCTATCATGAAATTATAATTTACTTATTACAATCTACCCTACATTAAATTATAACATATTATTACATTCTTTATTCAACAACCCCTAAGAATCTAGGTAAGTTCAACCCTCATTTCCATTGAAAAAAGAGAGAGCATTCATTTCCTTTATTTGTGTATTGGAAGCGTACCAATAGGCGTTATAGTTAACTTTGCACACCCGCACATTTCAAAGTGTCATCCAAAACTTATTCTCTATTTCATCATGACCCATTTGCTTTGACAACCAAAGATGTGTGCAATTGATCGAATACTTTTATACAAATGAATCCCTAATTGTGCACTATTGATACCAATAATCTTGTTACAATTGATCTAATTACTAACTTTTCATAAATAATTTTCTATTAGACTTTTAATTTGTGAACTATAATATATCTTAATTGAAATATAAGCAATAACACACATTCTTCCATCAATAAAATGATTTGGACTTTGTATAGGTACTCCGAACTCTGTCTGGTGTTCTTCCCCTATCAATGAAAAGATTTGAAGTTTGTATATGTCATCCGAACTCTGCAATGAATTTGCAGATCTTGCATGTTTGGGAATTTGAGCCACAATATTTACCAGTCTCATCTGGGCAAGTTTTCGTATCTTTTAATTCTTCATAAATAAGCTACCTTTAATCATTATTTTGACAGCTCTTGTGAACAGCAACATACTTCACTCCGTGGTACTTACTGAATCATAATTCGCTCATTGAACAACCAATAGATTATAAATGGATTCTGTCATACTATTAACTCCTGTACGTAAGTATTCAATTATTACCTCCTCTCTTTTATTCTGTTTCTACATAATTCAATGTACCGTTCCGTGTGCATGCCGCTCATTAGTTTCTGCTGTCAGCAGATACTATTGCATTGCAAACCATAGTAGCATCTTTTAACAAATAAAACCGCTCATTAGTTCCTGTCAGCAGATACTGTTGCATTGCAAGCCATAATAGCAACTTTTAACAAATAAAATGTCAGAATTCTTTTGGGTTTAAGGTAAGGTGTAAAATTTTTAAGAAAAGGAATTATTGTCAATCTGATTGGTGAGAAGTTTTTCTCATTTACTTGATTTCTTTGTGAATGCTAAGCTCATGTAATTCAAAAATGTATGGAAACTTATCAAATATGATAATATTTAAAAAGATTTAAAAAATAGATAAATATTAGGTACTAAAATTTTAATATTTAAGGTTAACAAAATTGACTATGTATTCTCATTTAAGAAAATAATAGTGTAACACAGGTTATTGGGGGACAGCGGGACGGAGAAAAAAGGGCTTCAATTTGGGGGGACTAATTACATCGTAGGCGTTTCCATATGAAAGAGGACAGGCTAGATTTTCCAATCTAACGATCGAAAATTCTGCAGACAGAATGACTACCATTGAAAAGATCGTGGTCGTTCAATATTTTGGTTTTGCTATATTTTTTCCGACGTCCAACACACGAGAAGGGAAGGACAACCATTGTTGTAATCGTGTCCATTCATGCTTTGTTCACATTCCCCAACTTTTGTGTGGCGGAGATTTTTTCCTCGCATGCTTTAGCCTCCAGGTTGGGATCCTCATGGTAGACGTAAACGATTTGAGTGGGTTGTCAAAATTGAATACGAGTATATCTTATCATTGTTTATCAACGAGGCAGTGTGATAGATTCCTTGAGTGTCGTATAGAGTTTGCCCTTCTTTGTATGATGAATACGCCAGAATGAGCAGATCGTCAATGAAACATAACATAGCATGATGAGTTTACAGATCCATTGACCCACAGGCTTAAGTACCACCCTGGACAAATGGAAGTCGCGGCTATCATGGAGTATATTCTTGATCACAAGAAGGCTGCTGCTAAGAAGCACGAGACCAACCCGCTGCAGAAGCCCAAGCAGGACATGTAATGTTGGAAATTTAAACTCCACCTTTCTTTTCCAAGACAAATTGATGTATTTAATGAGCTTGGTCATGCATAGAAATAGAAAGAGGTCGAGTAGAATCAAGTAGAAATTGATGAATTGCAAGATTAGGAACATCCAAAATATGGATATACAACTGTGCATAGTATATCACAAGACTAGTTTAGTCACAATAATGGTTTTCTTTTAAAAAAGAGAGAAATATTATTATGGTTGGGAATTTATAAGAATAAAAACAAGACTAGATTTTGAGCTAGTAATGCTCAATCAGATCTAGATATAAGAGTTTATAATAGACTTCCTTCCAATCATCTATAGCCTTTCTTAAAATAGAGCTATATGAATCATAGCAAGTGTGAAACAGAGAAAACCTAGTGGTGCTCTTGAAGCCTTTGGTGTTTTCCTATTTGAGAGGGAAGCGCTAAAGTTTGAAATCTATGGTCAAAATGTATGGGAGCATTGGACGACCATTGAAAACATCAGAGTCGTCTACTTTTGCACGGCACTACTATCACAATCAGATGACTTAGAAAATTTAGAGGAAAGTGATGAGTTTGGTGGCAATCGTCGACAGTGACTCCTCTACAAACAGTCTGCAAAGTCTTGTACTCGACCACAAATTTCTTACCCAAATGGAAAAATCGGTATACACGTGAGCACCATCATGCCCCTTGAGTCCCGATCCACCGGCTTTAAAGAGCTCGGCGTCGATTTATGAGCGGAAGAATGTTGTCCATTTAGGTGCACTACAACTCCTTTAAAAACTTCCACCGGTTGAAGAACAATGCCACGAGAAGGGGAAGAAAGTAGTGGATTTGAGGCTCGACTATGAATAAAATTTCCTCATTACTTTGTCCACCCTTGTAATGACGTCTTCTCCCATGTGGGCACAGAAACACATGCAGAGCAGGATGCTCAAAATGGAGAAGATGTAACAGAGGAGGCTGGCGACCGGTCCACCTCTTCCCAAAGTCGGTCCACTAAGTGTTTCATTGCCCACTCACATATCCAACTGAAGTCTTTCATCAGGTTCAAGTTCAGCATTTTCCTTACCAAATTCGACGTTCATGGAAAATCTTCTCTAAACTTAATTCCACTCAAAGTATTTAACATAGAAGGAACATAACTTAATTTCAGTTCTTCGCTTCTCAAAACAAGGGAGGCAGGAATTTATAGCCAGAAGCCCAGTGGATAAGCATAGAGAGCATTGACGTGGATTTACAAGTTGCATGCATGTGAGGGGAAAAGAAGCATCGAAATTGTCCATCCCATCTAACGGCGTAAATGACTCTAGTCCGCTTTTGTTGTTGTAAATTAATAGTATTTTATCTTATAGACCCAAGAGGACAACCATAAATTTACATTTATTGTTTACAGTTGTTCCAATGACTAAAGCAACCGCGTAACATAAACCCCTGAATCAATAATAACCCCTCAATTTCCACTCCCAACAGGCCGAAACACAGACGCCAGAAACGAACTCAAGCGTCGTCCCCCAACACTTATACCACTCAGCTGCACGTAATAGAAGGTGTTAAACTTGGGATTGCTCAAAAGCGGCATATAAAATGCTAATCTAGGCAGCGCAGAGGGGCCGAACATGAGAAAACTGATGCTTCATGTATTGTCTCTGTCCACTAAACAGTATGAGAATTTGTTAGCAAAGTGAGAGGCGGTTTGAGAAGGAAAAGAGATCAGCCCCCCACGACCTAGACCAAGAAGCCCAGCTGCACCAATGAAAAGGCTCACATTGTCATGCCCACACCCTAGCGCCACATCCCCCACCTTGACTCTCCTAAATGTTGGTTGATGTCTACGGATGGATAATGCAAGATATACAACCAATTGGTGTGTGTGTGTGTGTGATAGGCATAGAAAGAGGGAGGGGTGCAAGATATAATGTAAGGATATAGAGAGGTGTGGAGATGGAGATTGAGAGGAGAGAAGGGACATGCAAAGGAGAGAGGGAGTGGGGGAGAGTGCATATGGAAGATACATATAGAGGGAGAGATGGGAGAAGAAATATAGAGATGTAAAAATTAAAAGGTATAGGAAGGGGGTGATGGAGAGAGATGGTTGGATAGAGATATAGATGAATATAAAGTGGGAGGATGGGGGAAAAACAGATAGAGTTAGAGATAGATCAAGAGGTAAAGATAGAAAGAGAGAGATACAAGGGAGACATAGAGAGGGAGAGTTATAAGATATATAGATGGTGAGATATATTGATACAAAGATAAAGAGATCTAGAGAGGATGAGAAGTGACAAACAAAGGGACAAATACTTGAATGGCCTTTCCATAACTCTACGGTGTTCCCATTGCACACTAAGGTGTGATTGCTAGTGTACTATACATATAATACTTGAAATGTTAGTTACGAAATGATGTATAACAGTATAACTAATTATACCAAATACTTGAACATAGCAAAATTGCAACATACCCAATACATTTGACCCTCCCCACATCCCGGTGGCAACTTGGTGGCAAGAAGGCAGTGGTGGGGGAATGTGGGGACGTCAAGCCTCCAGTACAAAGACAGGGCTGGGGGGAGTCCCCATGTTACACTGGAAAATAGTCACGAGTCAAATGACACTTATAAATTAAAGTAAACATAAATGTATTATGCAGTTCACATACCAAATCTTATTAATTGTCCTATTTCATTTGTCTGATTCATTGTTCCTCTAATTGTCAAAGATTTTCATGGTTTAGAAATACCAAAACAAAATTGTATGATTTTGATATATATATAGAGAGAATTTGTCTACTGAATCAATCACTATTGCTGGCTAGGTCTTTATCTCTACTGTTGGGGGCAATCATTTAGATCTACATATCAGAGTATCTCCAAGTAATATTTGTTTTCTTCCCTTATTGATCAGCATCAAAATGTATTCTAGGAGAACCCATAGGTCTTCCTTTCATGCATAATCACAATTATGCCGTTTAATTAATTCAAGGAGTAGATAGTAGTTATCAAAGAAGAAAAGAGATTTAGTCAGTGGGCTTTATTAAGACATGCTAGATACAAGAATCATTCAGTCTAGCCCTACTTTTATAATGGTTCTTTTATAATGGTTCATGACTAATTTACAAGTGTTTGTGGACAATGATACATAAACCCCCTAACAAATATTGTATCTCTCCTTAAGGGGGACCTACCTGCTGCTATTATATAGCTACTCTTGCTCAAATGTGAATGATTCTCAATGATACGCAGATATAAAGAGGATAACGAATGAATGAATATTATATATTTACAAATATAAACACGACGACAACAATACTGAGGTAATGTCTAGATATGGTAGAAATAGTAGACAATAAATTATATATATTATACTTCAGAGAATCCAGAGTTTCCTCTCAAACGAACCCTCAACAATTTGAAAAATTATATAAAAATGTATTAAAATGTGAAATTATCTTACAACATGAAAAAACATGAACCCAACTTTATGCACATGTATCATTCCATCAAATTGGCCACGAGACTAAATGGGAATCCACGTGGAAATTCAAACTGCACAACAACACTAAATAATATTGGGAATTTCCCCGTAAATTTATTGCAACCTTGTTGCCCAACACACGAATATAGTGCCCTGGTTATATAGGAATCTGTTTTTGCCCAAAGTTTCAGATTATTATTCTAAAAAATTACGAGGCAAACACCCATAGAATCAAAGTCTGATTCAATGAAGCTCGTCGATGTGGTGATGAACCCTAAATAGGCATTTCCATTCTTCAATGTCATCCGAGTAATTAGTGAACATTCCGAAAAGAAATTCAATTGTACCAAGAATAATGTAAATACCAAACATGTTCTTTCCCGCAAATCGGCACTTCACAATTGCATGCTTTCCCTCCATACATTAACTCATTCGCTTCCACACCCTTGAAAACTGATACTCCCAGTCCACTATATCCACCCACTCTTGAGGTGAGTTACTTGATTTTTTACTAGCATGTCGTTTATAGCCTATCCTTGTACTAGCCACCACCTTTACTGTTAATGTGTTGATCTTTTTTGACGCCTATAGACTGTTATTGTGCAAGGGACAGCACTCTTATTTTGCTGCTGATTTTAATCAAAAACAATATATTTCTAACTAAATCTTACAAAGGCCCACAATTCAACCTTTATAACCAAGCCATATTCTATGAACTCACACTAATGTCTGAACCATTGAACTGGTCAAAAGTTCCAATGTACCAAACATAGACCACTCTACAACGCAAACTACTAAGGTTCCTTTCTTAGTGGGCAAGAAAAGCAAATTTTTAAGACAAAATCTATATTTACACTCTTATTAAGAATCGGAAAATGTCTTTAAAAATTCAAAATAAAGGAAAAACTACAAGTAGAATACATGAATTCGCTAACTTGTAGGATGAAAGAAAATCAGAGCATAAATATTGCTACTGATATTACAGTTTTCCTAATATAGGAGAAGTGCTATTTACCAGCTACTTACTGCGGTATATCTTATCTTACATGCTATACAATAATCCGTCAATTCTAACCAGAAACTTCAGAGAAAAGTGTCATTCTTGCAAATACAACCATTTTTAATACTTGATGATTGGGAATAAAAACATCAACTGAAGCCATAAGAGATGTCAATGCCTATTGTTGTAGGGACAAATAAAAAATATTCCGAGAAAATGAGGTTGTACAGATTGTGATTTTAAAATCCGACTTATAAGAATTACAAAGCTAGCTAATGAAAATAATAATTTTATTATATATTGGTGACTCTCGGTGTTATCAATAGATAACTAGCCTTGTTTCATCCTCCAATAAATCATGCTAGTCTGCTTACGAAACATCTTCACTTGAAATTTTCGGACTTCAAAACAAATTGATCAGTAAGGAATCCCCATGAACATGAAAAGACAAGATTTTAAATTAAAACATGAGACCAAATACAATCAGAATTACAAAGGGTTCACCTGAACCTAAACAGTAAATAACCATTATTATTATTATTAAATTATGCTAGTCTGCTTACGAAACATCTTCACTTGAAATTTTTGGACTTCAAAAAAAATTGATCAGATAGGAATCCCCATGAACATGAAAAGACAAGATTTTAAATTAAAACATGAGACCAAATACAATCAGAATTACAAAGGGTTCACCTGAACCTAAACAGCAAATAACGATTATTATTATTTTTCACTAACTGAAATAGCAAAAAGTCATACAACTGTCTGAAACTGAAGACTGACACAACATGGATAATGATTATTCAATAGGTACCTATTTCCACAATGTCAGTTTTCAATATCAATAAGAGATATGGCACTTTGGCAAAAGCAACCACGCATCTTTTGGATGCTGGCTACGACAAAAAGAATTGTAAGCAACTTAGCACTCGTATTATCAGGCATACATCCTTACAAGGAAATACTGAATCATATTTCTCAGGAGACGCTGTACAAACATGTTGATGGGGTACACAATATTTGATAACAAACAAGCACCGAGAGACATTGCTATACTATCCAACTTCAGTCAAACTAATCACCAGAGTTAGAACACAATCACTATTTATTATCACTTTAACAAAAGAAGATTACAGCTATAGAGTCCTGCAATTTAATTTCTTTACAAACCTGGAAA
>MU224917.1:536170-547376 GCA_018584345.1 Thuja plicata
TCTAAACCCGGTTTTGCTTGACGAATCCGGAATTGCAATTTAGAGAAACAAACAGCGGATTTGCAAAAACGAGAAGTGTCACTCCCAAAAACGGGAAGTGTCACTCCCAATTCCGTGAAACAAACGGTGCATTAGGTGTTCCATCTACACCAAGCTATAATGAACATTTCCTAATTTAAAACCAAGTCTTCAAAATAAATGAATCCTTACTAAGGGCCTGAGCAGCTGTCATTCTTTTACGCAAATCTTTGTTAAGGAGCCTTTTCACAAAGTCCTTTGCTTCAGCAGACACAGATGGCCATGGTGCATCATCAAAATTTGGATCAGCTCTTAAAACAGCTCGGAAAATACCCGACTCAGTTCTTGCCCAGAAGGGTCGACTTCCACAGAGCAGAATATATGTTATCACACCAATACTCCAGACATCAGCCTCCAGACTGTAAGATCGATGAAGAACTTCTGGTGCAACATAGTATGCACTACCTACTATATCATTTAGTCTTTCATCTGCACCAGTCATGTATGGCATGCACTAAGTGAACAACAAGTAATAATGAGCCAACAGCTTTCTCAAGATAAAAACAGATAAAGAAACTCCCTTTAGACCCGAAGATAAAACTCAAAATAAAACCCACTATCACACTGAAAACTCAACAAATTACCTGGTCTGATAAAGTCTGAAAGTCCAAAATCAATAGCCTTCATAGGTGCATGCTCATCCTTTGTAGAAAACAAAAAGTTCTGCCAGTATTGGTAGGGAGAGTTATCGATATAGTTGCAGTTCGGTAAAGTAACAACTAATTTAGCTTTTGTGAACAATGAACATGGTATAACAGCGAAAATTATTTAGCTATAGTGGACAATGAACATGTTATAATAACCAACATAAATACTAAGCAAACATGCAACTCAACAGCATCTGCCACCAACTATGCCAAATCCAAACTGAAATGGAGGAATCAAAACAATCAGCCTCCCAACATGGTATATTTGATAAGCTTGAACCAGAGTCTAAGAATTTGTGAACATGGATCACAATAAACTGTACCTCGCATTTGTTACAATTTATAACAAAACCTTGGCATGTCCTATGTAGTTACAGGCCATATTATTGTAAATAAGGGAATTAAAATGTGATCGCCCTCATATGAAGTTTTATTGGAATACAACTGCATAATTTGAGTCAATATTTATCGAACTGTATTTCATGAGCAGTGCTTCACAAGAACAATCTCTCATTTGGATGAACTTAACCCTAGATGTATCTAGTTCCCTTATTACCATTTTTTACTGCAAACCTTACGAAATAACTCATAAATTCTCTAAGTTATTAATTATTAATTTTAAGTAATTTTACAAAAGAAAAAACAAAAGCACTATGTTAATTAAGCCACCTTGCCTCAACATTCTAATGGCATTTATTTGCATTCAATTGTAGACTAGATCTCACCTCTGGTTTCAAGTCACGGTGCACAACACCTTGAAGGTGACAAAATGCTACTATGCTCAAGATTTGTCTAACAATTACTTTAGCATCTTCCTCTGTATACCTGCCCCCCCTGCATGTCACAAATAAGCAAAAGGGAATAAGTCAACTTCAACTCAAATTCAAATTTAGAAGAAATGGGAGAACAACATCAAATAAAAAGCTTTACCGCGACAAAATTCTGTCCAATAGCTCGCCACCTTCACATAGTCTGCACAGAAGAACAGGCCGACTCAAATTGATAACATAGCTAAACTTCAATGGCATTAACTCTCACCCTATACTTGAACATCTTTTTCTTGTCCTTCAAATATGAATCATATCTTAGTCTGTAAAAAAGATGCAACTACAGGCCTAATGTTGTCTAAAACACAACATTCATACTCTTACGAGATGTCATTTTCTGATTAAAAAATTTAAAGAGTTATTAATTATGACTCCTTATCTACAAAAACTTTCCTACAATTGTGTGATCTATGAATAGAGTAAGTTTAGTACTCCATGATTATGTAGACATTGTTGGAATCCTCGCAAGCATCATAGAACTTGACTAAGTTAGAATGTCCAGACAATGCTTTTAATATTTTTACTTCTCTTCGCACATCTTCAATTGCAATAGCAGTTGTCATCTGCAATAGCATGCACCTCAATAAGATACCATTTAAATGAAATAATAGATGATAAAACATTGTAACTTCTGGATCAAAAGAACTCTTTTTATCAGAAGTTTTAAACTAAGCTAAGTATTAATGAACACAGTAAAAATAAAACCAAACCATCCTAATACTACATGCTACCCATACATATCTGACAAGAACAAATGCTGCTAAAATATTTTATGCTGTACTCATCGCAATTAACCATCACCAATGCAGAAGAAATTTCAAGAGCAATCTGTAAAAAATCATGATTTCGCCCTTAACAAAGTCTCTCTTTGATACGGAGGTGAGATTCACTTCTGAGTGAATGAATCAGAAGGAAATAAACACCATACATTGAACGTGTCATGCTTAATTAAGCATTGTAAGCAAGAGAAAGCAATGAAACCTTTTAATTGATCATAAATATACTTTAACATTCATTTAGCACAAAATAAATTATTTCTACTCCAATAGCCAAAGGTATGTTTAAAATCAATTTAGAACACGAATGATTTATTATACACCAGACCAAGGTAAGTAAAACATTCATTTAGGACAATATGAAATATGTTAGCTGCCCAAGGTAAGCATGACAATAATTTTCAGCAGAAATGAATCACCTCAAGTACTCTTCTTATATGGCAAATATTGGAACTAGCAAGCAAAAAAACAATATGATAGCAAGCAAAAAAACAATATGACCCACTGAAAAAATAGGTTGATCATCTTCTGATTTATACTCTTTAGTTTAATGTTTGTCCATCATGAATTCTACCGGAGGTATCAATAAAGGTTAAGCTTCACCTTCAATATGAAGAAATACATGATGTTTACAAATAAATGATCTTGTAAATAGAAAAAACAAAAGATATTCCAACATGTAAATGGCTTCAGAAATTCGCCTGAATTTTTTATATTTCAATAATATCATATAAACAAAAATAATCCTAGACAAATGACAGTTGATTAATCCATGAAACTAATACTGAAAAATAAATTTCCCCTTCTTTCCTAAAAAAGTTTCAAACTCAATTCAACATCTAGCATCCAGCATCCAGCTTCCAGCTTCCTGAATAGCTTACTAAGCCACAGGCAATGATATGCTGGCCTGTGCAATATAGTATCGCTAAATGTGTGGTAAATTTTTACAAAATGATATTTTGATGTTATAGATTTATCCATTATAATTTTACCTACAGAGTAAAAAAATATTATTTCTGTTGGATGATCTGCCCTGGGTTAAGTTTGAGTTCAATCACAGTCATGAAGCAACAAGTGACTGATTTTATAAGAATTTATCAGTGTTAAAACAAAGACAGATGAAAATCAGGGAGATACAGGACCATGTGCGCAAACAAAACAAGCTAGACACCCATGCATGTGTCTAAACCCCTGTGCCTGTAAATATCAGCAGAACAAAGAAAGATGTTGAAACAGCTACAACTGACAAAACAGTTGTACAAAATCAGTATGTAACAACAATGCGATATGTTCATTGGGCACCATTGGAATGAGTCAACATACTACTGCTTCAACAAAATATTATTTCCTTAAACGTACTAGATAGCTTTGTAAGACATATTTCCAAAGTCAACACCCAACAGACTCATTCAGAGAAACCACATATACAAGCGCCTGCCACATCCAACGGAAAGCCGTTTAACACCTGCAATATAGCCTCCTCAATGATCTGATAAATCGTAGATAATGAATGATTTTATAATAGACGAATAATCTGATGACGATTTGCTCAAAAAATAAGTAAAGGGCAACCACACCATCCAGTAAAATGATGACCCAAAAGCATTTTGTCAAAACGAAATAAATCGGACATGATTAACCAATCAAGTGATTCATTGAATAAACCTGTACATCATTGCACCGTAAAAGACCGGGCAAACATATAGCAAAACGAGACAAAATCCCGCGTGTGGATGATCTGATAATGCCTCGCTTAAAAATAAGTAAATGGCAAGAAATGTCAGGTCAACCGAACGATGTGACGAAATTGAAGCAGGAAAAACGATCGGAGCCAAAATTCATAGTTTTGGAGGCAATAGAACAAACTGGCAAACAAAATTACCTTGGCTTTGTTGATGACTTTCACAGCAACAGGCTGCCCTTTGAGCTCACCCTTCCGGGCCTTAGCATAGCAAGTATGGCCAAAATGGCCGCGGCCGACCTCGTGCCCCAATTCATACTTAGAAGTAAAATTCTTACTGTAACCAAAACTCTTATCCAGCGGCCGTTCACTCTCTGCCCCATCCTCCGGTATAGGACCATCCTTTGGCTGCTTAGGCGCCCCCTGCCGCTTAACGAGCGAGGACTTGATGTGTTTAGCGGGAGAAGGAGGGGGAAACGGCCGGCGGAAGAACCTCCTGGGAGTTGACCTGGCGGGAGACGGCGGCACTCCTGGCGGCAGAGCCCCTGGCATGGGGCTTGCCGCGTGAGGAAAAGGATTCGGCCAAGGGCTCGAAGACGCATGATTCGGCGTATTCTTCACAGACGAACCCCCATTCTGATGACCCCCCGGTCTGGAGCTCGTCCGCGATCCATCCACCGCATCGTCTACAGCGATGTTTTTACCATAGCACTGCCCCATGCCGTTCAGCTCATAGAGCCAGGGGGGTTTCCAGATCTGTCACCAGAAACAGAGAATCAAAACACCAGAAAATCTACAATTTCAGGGTTTGAAATGTCCGTTGTCACCAGACACAGAGAATCAAACCACCAGCAATTCTGCAAATTCAGGGTTCGAAATGTCCGTTCTCACCAGAAACAGACAATCAAACAACTACCAATTCTGCAATTTCAGGGCTCAAAATGTCCGTCTCCTCGGCTCTATCGTCCCGATCCAACCAACACGCCCTCGTAGAATCTCCCAAGGGCGCACGCAACCACGTCAATTGACGAGAAAATTGGAAAAACAACATAAAAACCCGCGCAGGCGACGACAGAGACAGAGAATGCAAGACAACAGAACAGAAGAACAGAAGAACAGATGAGAAAAACAAAGAATAGAAGGAACCAAAACAAAAAGTCTTAAGCCTGAATTGATGGTGCGGTGATAATTTTTTTCTTCTTTAATTTTTTATCAGAACTCATTCATGCCCGTCAAGTGCACGCGACAAGTAACGAATTTGAAGACCGGATGATAATAATAATATCATCATCACGCGCTCCGAGTTCGCAAAGCGCCGCCAATTTAGATACACTTTTGGCGCAAAAGGAAACCACTCCGTTTAGTCGGTGGCACTAAATTTAGCCGGGAGGTTGGCGGCCCGTCTGGAGAAAAAGTCGTTGGCCGCCAACGTGGAACAGTCTGTCTCGTCAGATGCCTGGGTCGACTATTTCTATTTTATTTCCACCCTTCTTAACTACGCTCTAATTATGAATTTACCTAACTCTTTTAAGTGCCCCCCGTGTTTCTACTTTCTGTTTATGAATATGGCTAAATTTAAGTGGAGCGCGTGGGGCTAAGGGACCCGCTATAAATCTCCGGCAACTCAACGGAATTCAAAGCCGACAGATTTTACGCCAAATAGGCAGTCTGTTTGCCAGAGTCAAACAACCTATTTGGCTCCGCCGAGATCTTAGTTGGTTCTTTTTTTATACTGGATATTAAAAATGCGACTTTTGGACCTTTGTGGGAACTAAATAAAGATTTGCCCCTTCGCGTGAGGAGGTTGTGAATTGGGATTATTCTTTTATTGGTCCACGCTCCGGTGCTTTTTGAATGGTAGTATGGAGGCATGGTGGGGCTCCGTTTTTCACAAGAGATCGAAAGTGTACTATTCTCATCTTATTTTAGAATGTGAAGCATATAAGGACAACATGGACAAATTTGCGGATATTATATCTGATTGCTCTTGGGATAACCTACTCAGCGAGGAGTACATTGAGAAGTTAAGTGTGTTCATCATCAACTTGCACAAGAAAAGAACCGAGTTATTGAAGTTGGCTTAAGTTGTCTAGCTGTCCCATAGGCTACTTTTAGCCTCGTGGACGTTAAAATTTTATCTATCTATCTATCATTCTTTAGGTCTTGTAAGGCGAAATAGCTCTGGAGTCATAAGAATGCATTCTTCATAGCGTGTTTCATAAGTCTATTTTGTATTTATACAATATGGGTTGGTGCATTTTGTGGAAATAGTTACTCGACCGCCAAAACTCATCTATCTACAGGGTATTTTACAAGTCTACTTTGTATTTATGCAATATGAGTATGTGTGTTTTGTGGAAATGGTTTTGTGACCACTAAACACACTTGTCTATAATATATCTTACAAGTCTACTTTGTATTTATACAATATGAGAAGGTGCATTCTAGCGGCCCCATAGACACTATCTTGTGGAAATGGTTGTCAACCCACTAGAACACACCTATCCATAATGTATATTAGAAGTCTACTTTATTTGTATACACTATGGGTAGGTGCATTCTAGAGGCTCAATAGACAGTGTCTTGTAAGGGTAGAAATTAGAGTAATTGATAAGTAATACTATGGTATTATTAGCGGGTGTGTTCTAGTGCCCCATAGACACTATCTTGTGGAAATGGATATGGGTCCCCTAGAATGCACATGTACATATATTATAAATCTACTTTATATTTATACACTATGGGCAAGTGTATTCAGGTGGTCCAAAAGAAATTGTCTTGTGAGGGTAGGTATGAGAGTAATTGGTAGGTAATTGTATGATATTATTGTTTCGTTTTTTAAAATTTACTTATATTGAATATTTATTATGATTTGGATTATTGTCATTAATATCATGGCTCATATAATAATAGTAGTCTAGTAAGTTATAAGGTCTCAATTATGGAACCTTGTTGATAATGTTGCGTATTTAATGTATGCATGTAAGTACTTGATTATTTATCTAGTCTTTATAAATAGGTTAGCTCTTGCATTTGATTAGTGACATTATTTTTGTTACTTATATCTAATGGTTGTACTTGGTATTTGATTATTGTAAGCTTTGCGACAAGCTGGATCTTGTAAGAAATGATAAATGATATATAGTGCCATTTGTATTCATTATGTGTATTATTGAGTTGTTTGACATTTGTATGCATGAGCTCTCCCTAATATTGGCTCCTCAAAGTTCTAAAGAGAACAATCACGTTGCAATCGAGTATGCATGAAATATGTAAATTTAATGAAATAGAGCTCCCTTGGCTCTTATTTTGTGAAAGTTATAAAGAGAACACCCATGTCCCACTAATATCTCATAGAATTTGCTTTGTATTGTCTTCTAATTTTAACAAGATCCATAATTAAAAGAAATAAATTGATAAATGAAATTCACTTAAATGATTCAAAATTTCAAACATGTAAGGTGCATGTTCATGTATACCATTTTGTATATAGTATTATCCATCCCTAAAACCAAGGCACAAGGCACATGGTTAGGGAATGTGCAAATCAATCCATATCAATACAAAAAAATATTTTTTATACTAAGTACTCCTAAAAGAAAAAATCAAAAAGTGATATAGTCAAATTAAACATGAATCTATTAAGGTTCCATAAAGATATACCGACCAAAATCTTAGCATAAATAATTTAAATAGATATTTGAAAAATGTAAAATATTATCTTTTTCATAACACGTGACACCACATTATACAAAAATTTAACTCGTTGTAAATGAGAAAGGGGTCCAATTAATTAACCAATAAGTGAATGACATGATAGGGTGAATGTGGATTAAGAAGTGATGTCCCTACTTGACGGCCATATGCCCACAATTTGGCCCTTTCAACAACTGGTAAAATCTAAATGAACATTTGTAAAATAAAATATCTTTGAAGCCTTGTGCTATACTATCATTGTGAACATTCTATGAATAAAAGACATCCACGATTCTTCCTCACAAATTAGATGTACATATTATATATGCATCCTCTTTGCCATATAATTGCTAATTGTGAGGTTTTATCTATAAAAAAAAAAAAAATTTCTTTGGAGGAAAGCAATCTTCTACATTTTCATTTGGATTTTTTCCTTGAATGTGGTCACCTCCAAACTTTATTATTTATCTTCTTCTAAGACATGTTTTTAGTTCTAACCAACAATTTGTGGAAAGAGTAAAGGACAACATCGAGTAATGTAGAGATCACTTCAATTAAATTGCATTTAAAAATACCATCTATTTTCTAAATAATGATGAATCATATTGTTTAGCTAAGGGGAAAACAATGCAACTTTCGTTCATGTTGAATGGTTCATACATGTCTAACATGTGCTACCTTCCACATGGCAGGAAAGGGTAAAAACTAATTAATATTTTTTAAATTCTCATATTTTTGTACGGTTCATTTTCAATTACTATATAAAAGATCATCTAGTTGATAGTCATGGATTCATCTTAATGGATGATGTAGAGATTATCTATACAATATGGGCAAGTGTTGGAAATGGGTGAGGGACCACCAAAATGCACTCGTCCATAGTGTATTTTACAAGTCTATTTTGTATTTATACAATATTGGTAGTTACGTTTTGGTGACCCCATAGACATTTTTTTGTGGGAATTGTTGTGTGGCCACCAGAGCGTACCATTCCAGTGGACCAATAGACATTGTCTTATAAGGGTAGGTATTAAAGTAATTGTAATCAGGGGTGATTCAGATTTGTAAACATGTAATTCAACACAAATCTAACCACAAAAAAGTTATGTTAATCACAATTAGTGTAAATCCCTAATATCAAAAGAGGAAAGAAGATAACAGAATGCATAAACAATCAATAAATTGAATCCATGAAACAAAAGCACATGCAAATTGATTAAGTCCTCTTTTGTTGTTCTCCTTCTTGATGCAATGTGGGCTCTTAGTTTCAAACTCAATGTGACAACATAAGAATTTGAAACATAATGTGGTTACCAAATATGAGAATTAACTCTCTATTTATAAGAATTTTGGGATTTCAATTAGGATTCCTTTATTAATGGGAGTGATTATCTTTGATTGAAGAGTAAACTCAATTGTTTGCCTTGTCAGTAGAATGGATTATTATATTAAGTGAATTGATTGGCGAGTTGACTGGATAGATTGGTTTGTCAACATAATAGATTGATCAAAGATCTGATTAGATGGAATAGATTGATTAGTCGGAAATAGGTGATTTAGGAGTTAGAAAGTGTGATTGAATAGTAAACCGAAACTTAGTATTAGTCAGAACTACAAGAATAAATACAATTAAATAAATATAAAATTCATTTATTTTCACATGGGGGAATATAAATAAAGAAACTTATATATTTATGAGATGAATAATTAGTAAATTAAATAAATTGGCATTTATTAAATAATGGGTGAGAAAATGATTAATTAAATGTAATTATTAAATAGGTGTAATAATAACAAGAGAGAGTATTTAATTAAATAATATAATTGTTTAATTAATTGTAAAGAAATAGGGAATAATTAAATAGTGATAATTATTTAATTACTTTACAGAAGAATTCGTGTGATGGAGGTTAATTGTGATGAACTATAACTGATTGAATGTTTGAAGATGTTAAGTTGATAATCACCAAGACACAGAAAGTTAAATGCAAGACATTAAATCAGTTAATATATTGTATTGTCATTGATGTCAACTTGATATAATCTGTATGGTCATGTACATACTGCTAAAGACCTCAAAGAACCAATGAATCAAAGGTTATGCTATTAGTAGTGCATAAAAGTTAAGTATTCACAAAGTGACTGCATACACCGACAGAGTGCACACCGATGGATAGAGTAAACCAACAAGAGAAAAGTCACAGTGTTATCCGACGAGCAAAGTCATAGTGTAACCCAACGGACAAAACACAATGTAACCCGATGGACAAAATTATAGTGTTGCCCGACGGACGGAGATCCCGAAGACAACTGAAGTCTCACCGATGGAACAGTCAGTTGTCATCGATGACTAACTAAAGCATTGACCGACAGAACAAAGAGTTCAGAAATGACAAAAAGCTTAGTTGTCAAGAGCTAAATATAGACTTAACTGGTACTTATCATTGTTTTAATCGACAAGATAAAGCCATAGATAAGTAAAGGATTTAAAGTTGCTTAGTCGATTTGGCAAGAAGATCTCTACGAGATAAAATATGAGTTTTTCTTTAAATCTAATTGGCGAGAATTGTCGATCACACCAAGATCAAGAAAGCCAAGAAACGATGAAATCATGTCTATATAAGAGACAAGCTTATTCAATGTGAATAAGGGGAGTGACAAGAGAATAGATGTTGAAGAGATTTTGAAGGAGAAGAAAGTCTTCATTCAGACCTGATCAATCAAGCTGAGGAAAGAGCTAAATTCTGTAGACACCGAAGAACAGTGATACAACATCACAGAGCATAACAGTGTGGAGCAAAGGTATTGAATTGATTACATTTATCAAAAAGGTAATGCACTTATAATAGATCTGAAAATCTGCAATTCTAGTTGTATATGTGAACATATCAATTTATTATTTCAATTTAACCAATGAAGCATCAAGTCTCTTAACCGAGCAGGACTCAAAAGTCTTTTCTAATTGAGATACATCCCAAGGAGTATCAAAAATTTTGATCATACAAAGTAGCATTGGATATGCCTGATACCTATTGATAGGCCAAGTGAGTGTTTGATCAAGGATAGTAGCATTAGATGCCAGATACTAAGTGACAAAATATTCATTTAAATCCTTTAACAAGGTCACACCTAACAATGTGTTTGTAACCTTTAATAGAGTTGGCTCTTCACCGAGCTCACTTTAGAAGAGTTAAAATTTGGATTACCGGTCCTAGTGGTTTTTCCCTTAACAAGGTTTCCACGTTAAAAATCCATGTGTTAATGTGTCTATGAGTCATTACTTTATTGTTTTGCATTTCACATAAGTAAATCTGGATTGATCGGTATACACTAGTTATTTACAATATTTCGGTAAATAGAAAGACTGCTTATCGGTAAACATACAGTAGAAGGTTTTACAAAGCATTCTGACAAGTAGTAATTTGATATAAGTATTTCAAGGCAATCATCTTGTAGGACTGAATATAACTAGAGGCTTATAAATGTGGTAATAAGTTTTTG
>MU224918.1:48924-59451 GCA_018584345.1 Thuja plicata
GATTATGATTTGATCAAGGAAATTGATATAATTGATATTGTTGATATTTGAAAATATTGATTTAGGGATTTGATAAATTGAGAAATGGGGCCCAAAGTCTAGGCGACCATTTTAGGGTGCATACACTAAGCATGTATGTTTAAGCATGCAACAAGGGCCTTATAACTTCCGCCATACCAGAGTAAGACAAAACAAAAATTTGAACTCAAAGAGCGAGTAGTCTAGTTCATCTGCACAGGTAGACATAGAGTCCAGTCATACAGACAAAGAGGAGATATTCTTTGATCAGGACAGCAGTATGGGGGACCGAGATGATAGGAATACAGGATTAGGTGTAGGCAGGAATACTGGTCCAGATCAGGGGGAGGTAATGTTTGGACAGTTACTAGATACATTAGAGCATATGCAGCGTATGTAGTAGGAGCAGAATAGGTGAATGGACATGATGTTGCAGCTTATGGCTAGATAGATGGGCGTGAATATCAATCTAGGTGATGCCAACAATGGAAACAATAACAATGGGGGAAATGATAACAATAGTGGCAATGATAATAATGGAGGCTGAGGAAACAACAATGGTCCTGAGAATAACATTAATGATAATAATGGACATGGAAACATTGGGAATGAGGCTGATAAATTTAGACACATTGCACGCCTAGCTCGAACAGCGAGCTCGAGACCTCTTCTACCCACTTTCCCACCTAGAGATCCGGTTCAACCAGTGAACAAACTGCAGATTACTGAGTTACAGGGTCAGTTCAGGAGGGACTAGGAGGCCAGTGGACCCGAGTTTCAGGAAGATATTTCCCTCAGAGATTATATGGACTTGAGGATAAGACATATGCCTAGAGCAGGAGGGAGGAATCAAAATTTTTGAGCTGAGAAAGAAAGTTGGAAAACTTTCCTTGCCTTATTATGATGATTCAGGGAAGATGACCACACGAGCTTGGGTGCAGAAGGTAGATACATACTTGCAGCTAAATCCTATGCCTGAGGAGGCTATCAAGTATGCGGCTATGCACTTGGATAGCTTTGTGCATGAATGGTGGCATCATGGCATGGTGACTCTGGGGCATAATCAGATTACATCCTATGAGGAATTCACAGAAATATTGATTGAGAGATTTGACACTAGGGATCCCAAGTTACATTTCAAGGAGCTAGCACAGTTAAAATGGTCAGGTTTTGTGGATGCTTACATTGCTGAGTTTCAGTGTTTGTCTGTACCTGTTACTGATATCTCTCCTAGGATATTGGTAGTGTTAGTTTGTGATGGGCTTGCTGATCCATTACGAGGTTGGGTGAAGGGACATAATCCGCTCACCTTTGCAGAAGCAACTAAAAAGGCACGAGATTTAGCCCCTTCGGTATACAAAGGAAAATACCATTCTACATATTCTTCCTACCGCAAGGACAAAGACAAAAAACCATTTCAGAAAGAGTATAACAAACCCAAAGAAGGATCAAAAGGACTAGACAGTGAAACCTTGAATGAACTTCGAAAGAAGAAACTGTGCGTCCAGTGTAGAGAGCCTTGGGACTTATCTCATAAATGCCCTCTCAAGGCTAAGGCAAATCAAATGGAGTATTTTTCAGCAGAAGAGTCAGAGTCAGAGGGAGAGGATCAACACTCTGATTCAGATGAGGGTAACACTATAGAGGAGAGCAGCATTCCTAAGGATGATAGATCATTGGTATGCTTGATAGGGGCCCAAAAGGCAATCACATTTAAGGTCAGGGGTACTATCCAGGGGCAGAAAGTGATATCTCTCATTAACACTGGAGCTACACATAACTTCATAGATGCGCAGTTGGTAGCCAGGAGAGGGTTATAGACCGAGGAGCATGATGGGTTTAGAGTCATAGTGGCTAATGGTGATAAATTATATTGCACTCGGAAGATATCTAATCTTCACATTAGGTTTGCAGATGGCTATGAGTTGGAGGATGAGTTCTTTGTAGTGGACATGGGAGATTATGATGTCATCCTCGGCATGACATGGATGGCTTCACTAGTTGAGTTCACACTCAACCTAGCGAGATTGGAGATTAGATTCCATCATGAGGGAAGAACTGTGGTACTTAGAGCACTTTTGGATGGAGGCTGCAGAGTAGTGTCCTTGAGGAGAATGCAGAGACTTTTTCATCATTATGACATAGAGTGGGCGACAGAGTGCTACATTATGCCAGCTTCACCAGAGCCACAGGTAAAGAGTCATCCACAAGATACTTGATAGACACGCTAAAGTATTTGGTGATATTCCTCATGGGGTTCCTCCTGACAAGGGAATAGAGCATGTTATTGAGCTTGAGGAGGGAGCCAAACCAGTTATGATTACCCCAAGTATCATCATCCTAAGAAACACAAGGATGGGATAGAGAAGGCAATTAAGGAGTTGTTGGAGATGGGGCACATTAGGCCTAGCAAAAGCCCATTTTCTTTAGCAGTAGTACTGGTGAAGAAGAAGGATGGGATGATGCACATGTGTATCGATTATAGGGAACTGAATAAGAAAAAAATTAAAAATAGGTATCCCATTCCTAGGATTGATGAGCTGATTGATGAGTTGCACGGGGCATGCTTCTTCACCAAAACTGATTTGCAATCCGGATACCATCAGATCAGGATGAGAGTAGAGGACATTGAGAAAACAGCCTTCCGATGTCACTATGGCCACTTTGAGTTTATGGTTATGCCATTTGGACTAACCAATGCACCCACTACATTTCAAATTTGTATGAACCAGGTATTCAGGGAGCAGTTGAGGAGATTTGTCTTGATCTTCTTTGATTACATCTTGGTCTTCAGTAATACCTGGGAGGAACATTCACAACATTTGGAGGAGGTGTTATCTATCCTAGAGAGAGAGTCCTTGTATGCCAAGGAGTCTAAGTGTGAGTTTGGTATGACAAAATTACTATACCTTGGGCATATTATTAGTGCAGATGGAGTTCGAGTAGACCTTGAAAAGATTAGAGCTATAGTTGATTGGCCTACTCCTACGAACCTCAAACAGCTTAAGGGGTTGTTTGGTCTTTGCGGATTTTACAGAAGGTTTGTTAAGGGTTTTTCACAGACGGCAACGCCTTTGACAGATCTCACCAAGAAGGGGGCCTTCAAGTGGATAGGGGCAGCACAAAGGTGTTTTGAGCATTTCAAGCAGGTAATGTCTTCATGTCTAGTTCTACCTCTACCGGATTTCACAAAGCCTTTTGAGCTTCATTGTGATGCATCAGGTGATGGGATTGGAGTAGTACTAATGTAGGAGAAGCATCCCATTGCATTTGAGAGTAGCAAGCTCTGGGGATTTGAGAGGAGTTATTCTATCTATGACCGGGAGATGTTGGCCATAATGCATGCATTGGCCAAATTTTGATCATATTTGGTAGGTGGGTGCTTTGTAATCAAGACTGATCACAATGGTATTAAATACTTCATTAGCCAGCGTGATCTTAATGACTGGCAACACAAATGGGTTACTAAATTACAGGCTTATGACTTTGACATAGAGTTTGTCATAGGTAAGAAAAATGTGGTGGCTGATGCCTTATCTCGGAGACCTTACTTATGTGCTCTGGCAGAAATTTCAGGAGATTGGAGAGATCAGGTTATAGCAGAGTATGTCGAAGATGCTTGGGCTTCTGGATTGATTTCAAGTACTATACAGGATGATCGCTATGAGGTGATAGATGGATTGATCAGAGTTCAGGACAGGGCTTATTTTATTTTTTCATCACATTTGAGAGAGGCGATATTGAAGGCATTTCATGATGCACCCATAGCTGGGCATCCGTGGGTCTTCAAGACTTATAGGCAGATCTGAGAGTGGTTCTCATGGAGAGGGCTCAAGGATGATGTTCAGAGGTATGTCAGGGAGTGTGCGGTTTATCAACAGAATAAGGGAGAGCACACATTTCCTATAGCTTTATTACAACCCTTGCCCATTCCTGATAGGAAATGGGAAAGTATTTTGATGGACTTCATCACTGGTTTACCACGAGTGCAGGGAAGGGATTGAATCTATGTAGTGGTGGACCGCTTGATGAAGTTCGCTCACTTCTTTGCTATTCCGTCCACTTACACAACAACACAGGTGGCAGATCTTTTCTTTAGAGACATATTCAGGTTACATGGGCTGCCCAGATTCATTGTCAGTGACCGGGATAGTAAGTTTATGAGTGTTTTTTGGCAGGAGTTGTTTAGGTTGTGTGGTACAGATGTTACACCTAGCACTAGTTATCATCCGCAGACAGATGGGAAAACAAAGATTGTGAATAAATGGGTGGAGGGATATTTGAGGAACTATGTAACTGCACAACAAAAGGCTTGGGTCAGATGGTTGCATATGGGAGAGTATTGTTATAACACCACTTATCATATGTCCATCACGATGACTCCTTTCATGGCACTCTATGGTTATGAAGCACCTAGCTTCATGGATATAATTTTGGGGGACAGCAGAGTGCCCAAAGCTAAAAACTTATTGCAAGATAGTCAGGACATCCTGAAAGTGCTCAAGGAGAATATACAATAGGCCCAATTTTAATAGAAATTGTACACTGATCAGCACCAAATAGAGTGCAATTTTGAGGTAGGGGATATGGTTTACTTGAGGCTCCAACCATATAGACAGTCATCGCTCAAGAAGAGCGGAGATGAAAAGTTGAAGCCTAGATGTTATGGTCCCTACAGGGTGATTTGCAGAGTGGGTGAAGTCGCCTATGAGCTTGAGCTTCCAGAGGGTAGTCGGGTGCACAATGTGTTTCATGTGTCTAGGCTTAAGAAAGGCATTGGTAAGAGTGTAGTGCCTTATGCAGATTTACCCCCTTTGGATGAGGAGGGGAAGCTTGTGTTAGTACCCGAGGCTATTCTGGACACCAAAGAGAGGAAGCTTATAAACAGGATAGTGAAGGAAAATTTGGTCAAATGGAGAGACCTGTCGGAGGAGGATTCTACATGGGAGAGTGAGCAGGTTATTCAGCAGGCTGAACATAGATTGCTTGAGGACAAACAATTTCAAGGGGGGCAGACTGTAATGTCCCCACTTTAGCAGTTGACCAAGTGTGTGTGCATTAGCCTTGTTCTACATGGTCCTTAGGGATAACGAAGGGTTTAAGGCGATCCTAGAGTGTTTTGGCCTAGTCATTTCCAGTTTGGGCCAAAACAAAGTTGAGTTACTTAGTTTCAGGCATACTTACTATTTTTAGTAAGTCGGTAGGACATAGTGGAAGCCAGTTTTGGTGATTGGATTTGATACTCCTTAGTGAGAGCTTTCCAACGAGCTATCACTCACATTATTCAGAGTTTGATTGCTAATACATTTTAATGCCTGAAGTTTTATTGAGGTAATATTTAATTTAATTATAAAGCATTAAAGCGTTACTTTAATATTTATTTTATGGGGATGTGTACCCAAGGGAGACATAAGTGAATATTTTAATATATGTTTTATATTGCACATCTTTTATCCCACATTGCCCATGAGATTTGAGTCAACTCTTGGAAAAAGAATAAAAGGAAGCGTTTGTGGCTTCATTAGACATGATGAATATGAGAATAAATTGGTGTATGAGTTACAGATCCATTCTTGGCATTAGAGGGTGTCTATCCTCTCTTGTGACATTCTAGACGCCATTCCTGTGGGGTTTGGCCTTTGGAATCTATTGCTATCAACTTCATTAATAGGCAGATTGCGTGCATTTTCAGTTACAGGCAGATTGGGTGTTTCGTTCATATCTTCCTCTCTACTTGTCTGATGCTTATGTCATTTTGAGGGAATGATTTCAAGAAGATAGTGAACCGATTGAAGGCAGATTATAGCAGTACTATAGCGCAGCACTATTCATATTACTGTAGCACGGCACTATTCATGCCACTGTAGCATGACACTATTCATGACACTATTCACAGGTACTATTTATGCCACTGTAGCAGAATATTTTGTAAACATTTGAATGAAACATTATTCAATAATGTGGTAGTAATTCATGAGTTGATAACTTGCCATGTATTTGATTCTTATTGAGATAATATTCTACCAGCAGTAGTCAGTTTCCAGTTTGCATATTATTGTAGTTTCCTTCTTGTTCATGTTGTGTGTTTTCAAATCTCTGCCAAAACATAAACAAACAAACAAATGTCTCATTATTAGAATTCATAAGGGGTTTAAAACATTAAATGGAGAAATAAGGAGTTGGACGCAAATTGTTTGACTAATTTCCTATCAGTAGTGGGTTTTGTTTTTGGGCATTCTAAGGTGTTTATTACAATAACAATGTCCCACCCTTGCAGTGACAACTTGAGTATGTCGTCGAGGCGCATGATTTCCTTCTATTTTTCCAACTCAGCTAGATGGAATAGACCCCCTAGCCAAGCCATGGATGGCCTCAACTGATACCCATTAATGGCATCTTGTTGTTCCTCCACCAAAATAAAATCCTTCGTCAGAATTTTGTTGGTCATTCTAAAGAAGATATCAAAGTCCGACACCATATCATACCAAATGGAGAGAAAGACCGATACCGCCTTTGAATGTAGGAGATGATGAGGGGCGTCTGGAACCATGATTTCAAAACCTATGATGCCTCTAATAGCTTCCAAAAATTGATTCTGGAAGTGGCTTAGATGAAATGTTCATCTAATGACCCAAATATGGGCCTAAAATTGGGTGTTCCCAATGTTTTACCCTCAAATTAATTCTCAAATTGAGCTCTCTATAATCCATTAGCTTAGCACTAATGCCCTAAGATTGAGCTTTTGCAGAATGAAGACTGTAGATATGAACAATCTATTGGAAGATAAATAGGCCTAGAGTGATGCGATCATCATCCTAAGTGAAAAATGTGACTATCCTGGAATAATGAACTCATGTGTGGCAGATTTTGGAGATCTCGGGACTATGGTCCAATTTAATTATGGCATTTATGAAAGGAATTTTACTCATTTTTGTTGTGCTTCTTGACACGGGTGAGAGCATACAAATTGACATCTCATCCCTTTGTTGCAGGTCGCATTAACCCATTGTTAATCCTTTATTGAGATTTTTCCCTAGCACGCTTGTCGAGAGAGAGGCTCTAGGGATGAGATGTTGCCTTTGTACTTTAATACTTTGCGCTGACGTATGTTTGCCAGAGATGAGCCAAAGTGGGCAATTAGTTCCTTCAACCTCTTCAATGTCTTGAATCATGACGCGCAACACATTCTTCTTTTAGATATTCTGGGAGATCTGATACCTGCATTTGTATGAAATCCCTTTCCCAATCCATCTATTTTACTATTATCCATCAACACAAAATGGTTTTACTGTGTTCCGTTACTTGCATGCCACTCTCATCAATGCATCTTCTCTGCTTCAAAAGATTTCACAGTCTTTATCTAATTCTATTTGTAGGAGATCAAGTGCAGCTACACGACTTTTCCCAGACTAGAACTGCATATCATCATGCTGGTCATTGAGGGAATATGTTGCGAGGCTAGTTAGTTTTGACACTGCAAAATCCATTGGTCCTACATATGACTGTGCCACTTTTAAGTTTTTAGGGACTAAGCCCCTAGTAATTTATGGTCACAAACTGATGGTTCTGAGAACAAATAACTTGCTAATGGTCAAAATGAATTTCTCTATCCTTGGCACCTACTCAAGACCATTTAAATCCAGACAACTTTGTAGTAACAATAGCTTTCTATTCGTAGCTATTGTTCTGGCTTCTTAGCAGTAACAATCTACACTGTGAAATTTGTTAAGCAACAAAAAGTGGCCATTTCAAAGTGTCACAAAAAACATGGCCCCTTTTTTACCATTATTCATTTGATTAGACAATCAAAAAGTTTTCACAATTGATCCAATACTTTTGCACAAATGACCTAATAATTATACTACTTGTTCTCTAATGTCCCAATAATTGTGTACTATTGGTACTAATAAAATTGTACAATTGAACTATTTACAAACTTTTTTTTTCCAAAAAATGGGCAACTATTAGATCCTAGATGATTTTGTAGCTGGCTTTTAATTCGGAAAATGTAGTAAGAGATAATTGGAACATGGAGAGTAACTAGTGCTCTTCCCCTATTTATAAGGGATGAAAAATTGTCATTCCAACCAATTTCTAGTTGGGATTTTTTTTCTTTGTAGATAAAGTTGGCGAGTGTTGAAATTTTTTTATGGTAAATCTTTTCAATTTATAGTCTTATATTTTTTCTACAAATTATTTTTAAATATTTACCAAAAATAATCTTCATTTTAAAAACTTATCTAATTATGTTTGAAATACAACTTGAAATATATGACACATTTTTTTACACTTCAAAACAAAAACATAAAATTACATTTTTATATAGCTCTTTTTTTTCTTGAAATTTGAAAATCTTTGAGTAAATACTGCTTAATTGAAGGTTTAAAATAGAGATGTCATATTGTTTATACATTTATAAGGCATAACACATAATTCATATAGTGTATAACTAGAAAGAAATATATTATATACTTCATTAACTATTGTTTCCTATAATACTTTGGGTTGATTCTACAATATTATAAAGTTAAACTAATTAAATATACAAAAAATAAAAGCAAGTGTAACATGAGAGGCACATATATAAACCTTAAGATAACCTAAGAACTGCAGAAACACCCAAGTAGTGACATTCTTCTACATGAAATCACATTTGATAGACTTACAAAACATAAAATAATATATAAGTACCCTTGAAGTTACAAATTTGAGTATGATGATTGTACCTTCACAATTGTTGAAAAACATATCTTCACTAGAAAATTGAAAATAAAAAAGAATAAACAAATTAAATATATTCAATATTATACTTGTTGGAAAGCTTACTTAAAGTATTACAAGCTGGTCAAACATACTATTACAAAGAATATTCTTACCTGACGTTCTTCATATCAAACAATGTAGTGATATTTGGATCTCCAACTTTGCTCCTCTAAGCTACTACCTACATTCCATCAAGTAGATTTAAAGACCTATTGGAATGCTCTCCATCTACAAAATACTTCTTGCAAAACATGGAACCTTTTCAAACACCCGCCATTAAAATTTTGGAGGGGCAGCAAGGTAAAGTTTAACATTCGAATGATTGATGGACATGGCCCTGTCCAAGGTGATGGCGGATTCCACCACCACCTTGGACACCCTGTCCATCCCCCCTCTAAATTCCGCCATGTCTTGGAGGACTTGTCTGATCTCATATGTAATTAGGAGATGGATGCTATATGGTTGGAAAGAGAATTTGATGGAATTGAGATAGCTTTATAAAGTTTGAAGGAGATTGTGAGTGGACTATTTTCTAGTGACCAACATACACCCTATCCAAGGTGATGGCAGATTCTGCCACCACCTTGGACACCTTGTCCATCCACCCTCCAATTTCTGCCCTATTATAATAGATCAAACCCCCCTTCCGTTTGGTGGCTATAAGGATGTTTGGAATGTTGGTGATGCCTTGCTTGCTTGGGGAGTGGAAGACTTTGAAATGTTTTACAAATTTGGAATTCTGATTTCACCCCCTATCCATCACCTCACTGATTTTTGCCACCCTCCTTATCATGCACTGATGGACTGAAGTTTGAAGTTTGAGTGGAGTGTGTGATGGAGTGCCAGAGAGTGAATGTGAAAGTGAAGTTGTTTGAGGGCAGGGTGAATTGCTTGTGGATTATTTTGTGATGATCATGATGGCCCTATCCAAGGTGATGGCAGATTCCGCCACCACCTTGGACACCCTGTCCACCATGCCTTAGAATCCCGCCCAGCCATAATGGGCTCCCAAACATGGCCATTTTTGCTAAGTAGTGGAGTGTTGAAAGTTTGAAGTGTTGGAGGGATGAGCTGTCTAAGTGAAAGTTGATGGACATGTTGCCATGTCCATGGTGATGGCGGATTCCACCACCACCATGGACATCATGTCCATGGTACCATGAAATCCCGCCATGTCTTGGAGCTTATCTTTTCTTCTCTATAAGTGCAAGGGTGGAATTTGGGAAGTTTGAAAGTGTTTGATGATGTTTTGAGGGAGTTTGGATCAAGTTCGAGAGGCAAACAAAACAAGTTTAACATTTGAATAGCTGATGGACATACACCCTGTCCAAAGTGATGGCAGATTCCGCCACCACCTTGGACGCCTTGTCCATCCACCCATTGATTTCCACCATGCCCTTGTAAGACCTTTCTTACTCTTGCCTGATAGATAGATGGGTGTTGGAAATGCTTGTAATGCCATGTTTGCATGAAGGGAAGACTTTGAAGTGTTTTGTAAATCTGGAATCTTCATTCCACACCCTGTCCATCATGCTCCATATTTCTGCCATGTCTTGGAGGGGCTTTCTTGCTCCCATTTGATTGCTAAGTAGTGGAATGTAGAAGGTTTGAAGTGTCCAGGGGATGAGCTAGCCAAGTGAAGAATGAAAACATGGACCATGTCCAAGGTGCTGGCGGATTCCGCCAGCCCCTTGGACATCATGTCCATCACACTATGAAATCCCGCCATGTATTAAACTCAAGCTT
>MU224919.1:11056-22378 GCA_018584345.1 Thuja plicata
TATATATATATATATATATATATATATATATATATATATATATATATATTGTGTGTGTGTGTGTACACACACAAATGTATAAAACACTGCATACATGTATATATTTCTGATTTTATTATTATTAACATACACATACATACATACATGCATACATATTTAAATAGAATTTAAAGTAATATTTTTTCATCAATATCTAATTCATTGTTACTTGCTAATGACGCGCGCGCGCACACACACACATGTATGTATGTATAAATATTTCCTCTCTCATATATCCATGGGAACCAAGATCTACCTTCTAATCCTTGGTTCTCTAATTCCTCCAATGAGAACTATTATAACTTTCCTTTCTGATGTCCAATTCTCTTTCCTTAGAAATACTCAACACATAAAATTCATTCTTTTCCCAAGAATACCAGATATTGCTTCTTTTATTAATGTTTATATATGATGTTTTTTTTCCCTTTGATCTGTAGGTTGAACTCTTTTATATCTTTGGGATTGAGTAGTTGTGTCTCTTCATGAAATAGGGGCATAATCTTTCCTAATCGTTTAGTATAATGAGTTATCTCGATTCTTGCTGTTGCTAGTTAGCTTCTCCCTTAATCATGTCACTTTATAATTTATCCACATCATTGACTTCAACATTTGTTTGAACTCTTTGTCCAACCAGCCTAGAGATATAAGGAAACCCGTCCTGGATATGATAGGAGATTGATTTGGTAACTGTGTCTATAGACAATTTGTCGATATGATGGCGTCAATATTAAGTGACAATCCCCGGACTTGTTTTGGGTGATGACAAAGAAATAGAATGTTGATTGTATTATCGTTTTCTGCTATTTATACATATTTGCCTCGTGAATATCATCACCAAGGTCATATTATCGGTTAATAACCTTTTCAAGATGTATGCATCAACCAAACGGGTTATTATTGCGTGTTATGATATCGATATTAATATTAGTGTTGTTTACAATTGTTGTGTATACTTGATTTTTGTCTTGGGGGTTAATGTCAATCATTGCTTGTAATTACAATGAAGTCGTTGTCATTGCTTATTCCATCGTCTTTATATCGTTGCATATTAATTCTTAGTTGCTGCTTATAGTCGGGTTTGCCTAATGTAATTGAGATTATATTGTATTTTATTATATATATATATATATAATTTTTTTATTATCAAATTTTGCTTTAGAATGGGGACATTACACTTTGCATGAAGGAAGAAGCGAATTCCTTGGGATTCCATCGTCCTTTTCCTCGGTTGTAAGTCTTCTTGCATCTTCATCCTTGCATTTCTATTCTACCTTTACTCTAGTTATATGTTTTCGTATTCTGTTAATAGTTTATTTCATACTTTGTCATTTCAGTTATTTTTGTTATTTTTCTAGTTTTTTGTGCCGTTTTCTGTACTCTGCTCGTACAAGATGTATGTGCACTTGGTTGTCATCCTGCTCCCGCATTGTTGTCCTTGACCTGCATGTGCGTCTTGGTCAATGAGCTCGTGGAGTTCAACATTTTATCTCTATAGTGTGCTCTTTTGTTTTCTATAATTGAAATATCAATTTGTGTTAGCAATTAGTAGTTACTGTGAATTCTTTGTATTTTGTGCTCTAGTACATTTTTAATCTCTTTTCCATTTAGCTGCCTTGATCCCCTAGCTTACTAGAGTGCTAGCTAAGTGAGGTGGCGCAAGTGATAGTCTATCACTCGAGACTTTAATTGGTCTTGAGGTCGGTGAACTTTTGCTTCTCCACAATTTGGTGAACCCGATGTGAAGCTTACATTTTAAAGCTCTTATGTTTGTCTGGATGTTGTGAACTCCTACGAGCTTCATGACCTAGACCACTTCGGGGACTGTTGTGAGAAGATCTTCGATGCCTAGTATCCGAATTGATATAGTCCAACTAGATTGGGTCTCATGTTTGGTGGGAACATGAATCCAAATGATCTCACTTGATCTGAGTTCTTCACATGCCTAATGTTGGGACTTAATACCTCTCCATAGACGAGATCTAAGAACTCTATGACAACAAACTCCTAAATCCCCTCCTGCAGTGGTTCTTGAATTTGCTCTTACTATCAATTTTGGCAAGATTCAATCCCTCGAGGAGAATTTGAGGGATTTCGAGAAGATTCTAAAAAGTTAGGATGTTCGCCCTAAGGCTAGGACTATTGTTGGTAATCTGAGAGAATTATTAATCTCAGACAAACAAGACCTCAAGGTGCTCCTAGCTTTAGGACGAATAATAGATGATCATGTATCTCTTCCTCCATTCCCAAGGAGACCAATCGAATGTTGTCGGAGAACAGGTGAGTGTTGCAATACCTATGGTGTCAGTGCATATGGTGCAATCAACACCTAACACTGACCCTTTGAATAACAGTGCTATCCCTAGTGTTAATGTGAATAAAAATCCATTGGGATATGATTCGCAAAACACTGGTGAATGTGGGATTCAATCAAGTTGGTGGTGGATCCTCTATTCCTCCTGGTGGCAAAGGCAATCAACCTCCACCTCCCCCACCTCATAATTCTACTCTCAATACTATATTGCAGAATATGGGTCAATTGCAACAACAACTGGTGAATCTATCTACTGCGACTAATTTGAGTTCTTTGACTCATTATCATTGCAGCTCATTGACTATGCAAGTGTTGAATACTCCACTGCCATAGGGTGCTAAATCCCTGAAGTTTGAGAGATATAGTGGTGATGGGGATTTGCATCTCCACATCGATTCTTTCCTTACTCAGTGCTTTGATTATCATAATATGGATTATGTGTTGCTTAAGCTATTCTCCCGGTCCCTTAAAGGAATGAATGACTACTTTTCTCACTTGGTTTCAGGCTAACGTAGGCAACAATGTCACTATTATTGATCTTGTTCATTGTAAACAAAAGCCAAATGAAAAGCTAATCAATTTCATCTCAAGATACCAGTCTACCTCTACGAAGGTTCCTTATGCCCTGCCTGATTATGACCTCTAGTAGATGTTCATCAGAAACTTGCAACCCGCATTGAGAGAAAAAGTTTTCATTGAACAGGTATCCTAATTTCACAAGTCTTCGCAGTGCTTTGACATATTCTAACACACCATGGCTCAATTTGGGGACTCTTCCTTGGATGCCTATGGGGGAGCATCTTCCTTTGTAGGGTCTCGAAAGAATAAGGTAGTGGCTAGTGTCATGGCACTTCCACAACCCTCAAAGAGGAACTACTTTTCAACGGAACTGCAATGGAGTCAAACATTTACTATGTTGTTTGATTCCTACGTGAGTATTTTGCAAAGGTTGTTAAAAGACAACTTGGTAACCTTTCCTGAGATTTAGTCTCTTCTTGATAATTGCCCTTATCCCCGTTGGTATGATGGGTCAAAGTTTTGTCAATACCATCGTGTGCTCGATCACGACATTGAGCATTGTGTACGTCTTCAATATCTTGTTCAAGATCACATAGATAACGGTGCAGTTCGGGTAAACGATAGGAAACCAAAGATGAACAAGCTCATGGTGGATTTTTAACATTTGAACCAATTTTTTGTCCTTTTGCATTTCAGTCTCACAAACGCACTTGGTGTGGGAGACAAATTCTTCTGCTTTGTGTGTGCCTGACACTCACGGAGGGATTTTAGACCTCTAAAACAAATTCTCATTGTATCTGGATTGTATTCATTGTATTGGGATTGTATTCATGCGTGTGTATTCTCTCAAATTATATTCCCACCCTTTGAGCGCTTATGCCACGGAGAAGAATTTTGATCCCTTCTGCATAATGTTTTGGCATGCTGGTGTTTTGAGGACATTTTAGGTAGATTTTTGTATTTCTAGAACCTTTCCTTGTCACTCATAAATCTGCATTTTGGGATGCATATCAAGCTTGCATGTTGACCTTTTCTCTTCAACACGTTCCTTAACATGGTGAACCTTGCATGGTAATGTGTTTTTAGTGCCGTTGGGTGTCGATTTAGCTCAAAGGAGGATTTTGGCATTTAGAACGAATTCCCTAACCACATGGATTCCATGTCCGTGGGCGTACATTAAGCTCTTTGGTGTATTTTGCAGTTTTTAAACTTCTTTGTGACTTCCTTGACTAGTGCGAATCCGTGCCTTTGTACGCAAGTTGGCCTTGGTGGAGGAATTCTAAACTTGGGCATTTTCCATAGCACCGATGAGTGCTAAAATGACATGGTAGCAAATTTTCTTGATGTTTGAGAATTCATTGTCCATGTGAGATCCATGCTCTTGGGCGTCAAATAGCATGTATTAAGAAGATTTTGCCTTGGGTGTGAATCTGTGCCCCTAGTGATTAGCGCTCAAGGTGCCTTGTGAAGGAATTTTGAGACTTGAGCGAACTCCACGTTTTGATTGAATTGGTGCCCTGGGGTGCATCTTGGCCCATGTGAAGGGCTCTTTTATTTAGAGCGCAATTCCATGATTGTGGAGAATTGGTGCCCATGGGCTGTTTTGGAGCTTGGTCGAGGACTTCTTCATGACTTAATCGTTTTTGTACCTTTCTCTTGGTCTTGGTTCAATACTTGATCATTTTTGCTATTTCTCCATGCCATCATGATCCATACTTAGTCATTTTCATGTTTTACATGCTTAGTGGTGTTGGGCTTGACCAACACTTAGCCATTTTAGCTCACTCGCAATGCTTTCACAACTCGGCTTTGCTCAACACTTAGCCATCTTAGCCCATTTGCTATGATTTCCGACTTAGCCATTTTATCTCACTTGCAATGCTTTCCCAACTTAGCGTTGCTCAACACTTAGCCATCTCAGCTCATTCACAATACTTTTCGATGTTGGAGCTCACCCAACGATTGAACATGTCCCCCTATATAAGTTATTTGCCTTGTTCTCACACTTTTGTGGAATGAACAATGCATTTTGCAATGACCCCATTTCAAAACCTATGTCTTTTGAATGCTTCTTCCATTTTTGATGTTCTCAGACTTGGCCACTTTTTCTCATTCTTTTGGAAATGGATGCTTTCTTAGTTGTCAACTTGTCACGCTGGGTGCTTTTTTTGCATTTTCCCCCTCTAGGTGCATTTTAGTACTTTTTCACATTTCCAAGTTGCTTTTTCGTCTTTTCAGTGCCTTTTCGAAGGCTGCTTTTTCAAATTGCTTTTTTCAGAGGTGCTTTTTTAAACTGCTTTTTTAGACTACACCATCTGATCACATTTTTGGATACACATTTAGTGTCCAGTGCAGTAATATCCACCCAGCTTGCGCCAACTCCATCTCTTGATCACCATTCTAGCTTCCTTGGGGTGCTTAACGCTGCTAAAGTGGATTGAGGGTTTCACCTCCATCCTCTAAAAGGAAGTTCAAGCATGGCCTTGTGCTCAAGTTTCATCGTTGCAAGTCCGCTCCAACAGATTTGTTCTCTATTTTGGTTCTCACAATGGAGCAAGCTTTGGCTTCTCTCGAGTTCGTCTCCACCCCTTTTGCAGAGGTCGGGGGGGTGTCTTCTTGATCTATACCTTAGCATGGGTTGCCTACAAGCTATGAGGCTCGCATGTTTGACTCCCTTGAGGAAATTCTGGCATTGATGACAATATTTACAAGATCCCTTGCACTTGCCTCGATTGAGCTCTTGAATGAGGACGTTGAACCGGCCTCATCCTTGGCTTTGGCTGTTGCTGAGATGCCTGGAGTTGCTATAGTGGTTGTACCACTGCAATCTTGACCTCCCTCCCCATATGATCAAGATTGGGAGGACAATGATTTGTTGATGGATGATCTGTGAAAGTAGAAATCACTTCTACATCTTTAGATTAGAGCATGTTTGCATGTGTTCCCCGATGCTTGTCTTTTGATGTTGTTCCCATTTGGAGGACCCTTGTACTTTGTTGGTACTTGGAAACATAGGGTTATCTTTTGTACACCTTCTACTTGTTGTCTTATTCTTCTATTTGTTGTGACTTGATTTTTGACATTTGGGGACGATGCAAAGTGTTGGGGGCATTTGGGCTTCCCTTCCATGTTGACCCAAATTTTTCTTTTTCTTTGTCTTCATGTGCTATTCTTCAGATCTGAGCCATGTTGGCCATGATAAAAATACGCCCGAGAGGATTTATATTATATATTTTTATCCCTCTTTTGGGTTCTGATGCCAATTCATTGGTTCTCGTCTTTGTTGGATGTTGTGGCGATCATGTGTCACTTGTTGTGAGGTGACATTCCATGGAAACATCTTGTATGTTGACATGCCACAATGACTATCTTTCCTTAGAAGTTCTCATACTCACCTTTGAGTAGCGTGGTCCTTTATAGGGGGGTTGTTATATCTGTTATATTTAATTGTCTTATTATCATGTTGTCTCCGCATCATAGGTTTTTCTCAAATTTTTTTTTTTTTGATCTATGCGTTTGCCTTTGTTGGGGGCCAATCCACTATCGTATCAAATCTCGTCCTGTCGTACTCCTATCTAGCTCTTGCTATGTGTACTGGCGTGATCTACGTCTCCCTATTACTTGACTATATAGCTTTTATTACTTGTGTCGACACATGTATGAAGTTGCCCTATTATGCGGCTATCTATCTTTTGCTACTTGCATCAGCGCACTGTCTAAAGCCGCCCTATCTTGTGACTTTTTAGCTTTTGGTACTTGCATCAACACACTATCAAAATCACCTTATCGCATTGCTATCTACCATAACACAACTTGCTACCCATACCAACGTACCATCAATGGTCTTTATGTACAGGTTGTCTTCATCTAGCATGCTCGTTTGCAGCTTGCGTGCTGGATGCAGCTCAACAACAATTCAAGGTTTTCTCAAATTGCAAGGATATACAATCTATAGAGGTCTTTCAATTACTAAGACATAGGATATAATAAATATTCTCAAGTAAAGAAAGATAATACCCGGATTTGAAGGTCTGAATTTATCCTTTTGTTGGCTTCAAATCTGCACTTTGCATTCTTCAATTCGCTCTTCTAGGGCTGCTCCAATTTGCCCTAGTTCGCCCTTCTTGATCTGCCTTAATTCACCCTTTTAGGGTGCTCTAATTCTGCACTAATTCGACCTTTAGGGCTGCTTAAATTGTCCTTGAATTCTGCCCTAGTTTTTCTGCTCTTAGTAGCCTCCAATCCGCTCTTTAATTCACTATCAAGGTCTGCTCCAGATTGGTATAGTTCGCACTTCAATATCTGCTCTAGTTCGCTCTATGGATCTGCTCTTCTTCTTCCAATTCGAACCTTGAATTTCACTTCTAAGTGATCTGAAATAAATCGCTCAAGTAGAGGATGAAAATGATTAATAATATGCAATTGTAATTCTGCTCAAGTTATCACATTATGTTTTCGGTGGGTTCCTTGAGCATATCTACTCTCTTTATTTATACATAATGATGACTCTCCTAATAATAATAATAATAATATATTCTTTTATATTATTTGCTCCATATTTAATTATTAAAATCAATTAAAATCGGTTGGATAATCATAATTAAATATCCAATATATTAATTATTATTATTGCCACTTTGCCCAATGCATTGATCTTTGCTGTAAAGAGGCCAAGACATTAACAACTGGGGGCAACCCTATGTGGACAAAAACCCCACAGGCAAGTCACACAAGTTTTCCTTTGCTTTAGCTTGCATCTCTTATTGTGATATGCTCGCTATGATGGGCAAAATGTAATGTCGTAAATTTGCACCCTTATGTAATTTACCATTACGTAATGTCCCTACCTTACCCTAAACACGAAATTCCATGTCGATATCCGTATCACCCTCTTCTTAGGCTTGTCACAATGTTGGCTCATTTTTACACTCCTTTTCAGAGATATAGAGCAAAGACAAAATTAAATTTTTTGGATTAAGGGTAAGATAAATTAAATTTTATACTTCGATGTTTGAATAGATCTTTTTAAAATTGTCTTGCTTTACATTTTCAAAATCTCTTCATGGCCGAAGCAATACAGTCATCACTATGTATGCAAAGCATGCAATATGAGGGACTTTTGATGTTTCAATCATAGATGAAATACTTGCCAAGTATTGAAAACTTGCAAGTTTTTTAGGTTTGTGAATATTTATGCCATTAACTCGCCAGAAAAACTCGTGAGTTTTTGTGAAAAAATTACCAAGTTTTTTGCGACAAATCGTTGAGTTTTCGGCAAACAATCGTCGAGTTTTTGTCAAAAATTTGGCAATAGAAGAATATAATGCCTAGGATACAAAACAAACTCATTCTAATTTCATTTTGACTATTTTTTTTGCTCCTCTAGTGAAAAACCACCCTCCCAACTTTCAACGGGGTCATTTGTAGTGAGTTTGCATGGAGTGAAAAATTGTAGTTCATCCAATTGTAAATGCAATTAGAGCTTCTATGAAGCCATTCATACGACAAAGAGGAATAAATTATCTTAGAAATGCCTCAATGACTTTGTCTTTGTGCAATATAGTCTTTGGTTGCGCACAAGGAAGGTAGAGGAAATATTAGGTGGTCCAACCGAAATAGATGATATAGGTCCTTACAGTGATTGGACGATGTAGTAGCATCCACCATTGTTTGCTGAGGATGACATCTATGGTTTGGAGAGGTAGGTTGTGGACAAGGAGGGGGGTGGATTTGAATTCACGTTGGATGAGATTGAAGGGGGTGAGGAGGTTAAGGATGATGATAAGGAGTCTTTGTCAGTGCCAACAACATCTACAGCTAGGATGGAGGTTGAGCCACAACCTGTAATGCCGAGTGAGAAGGCACAACCTTAACAAACTCCTAAGATTTGATCCTCTAGGTCTACCTCTCCCCTAGTTTTTACTAGAGTTGGGAAGAGGAAGATGTAAATGTTTTGATGTTGTATTTACTTTTAGTTTTTTAAAAACAATTTGCTATTTTAATTTTGCTTTAGACTATAAGGCTACGAGCCCTCAACATTTCGCACGAGGATGCCATTTTGTACCCAATTGGCATTTAAATCAATTAAACATATCTAGACTCAGCTGGTTTCTTTTATGTATTCATTTATTGACTCATTGGATGCAACTCCTCATTGAATTTTGCAAAAAAATGCATTTCTAATTGAATTTAAGCAAATTTTTAAGTTGCCGATATTTTGCCCAATTTTCACCAAGTGTTTTTTTGGGCGTTGGCAAGTTTTTCAACTATGGTTTCAATTTTCTTTTTCAATGTTTGATCTTTCACTTGGTGCCTTGAGAGTATGTGGGAAACACATATAGTTATGGTAAACCATGTTGGGAGGGTTGGTTCTGTTGATGTGAGTTTTGTTCCACTACAACATACAAAATCAAATACTTAGTATTCTAGGATGAAACACCAAATCTCCAACTTTCTCTTGAATAAGGATGCTCATATGCTAAACAATGTAGTTGAATTGTGTGATCAAATGAGACAACCTCAAGGTTCCTTCTTATTGTGGACTTTCACTTTGTTTTAATGATGTGATGTGCTGGTTATCACAAAGGGACTTACACTGTTCATTCAATGGATACCACCTTGACTGTAACTTCTTCCAACCAACAAACTGCAAGGGATAAGGGTTTAGAGAATCTACTCTACTCCTAGAATGCAAGAAACCACAGATGTCTTTGTGCTTCTACTAGACTTGGCTTAGCCATCAACATCAACCAAGCTAGTGCAATCTCCTAAGGTAAATGTAAGATGTTCAAATTATCACCATTTCACTAACACTATCCAACGATACATATCAATGTGCAAGCCATAGTCGAAGTAAAGCTCATAAATATGCCATTTGACTACGCAAGGCAAACTTACAATCAACAAGCAGCTAGTGGTTTGGTCTAAGCAAGTTCACCAAAGATGCATCCAAAATCACTTCCATTCAACTAAACACTACTTCTAATCTACTCTAAGTGAGGAATTGAAGAAACCATGCAATACTCCAAAGCAACACAAGTAATCCACCATGAAAACCAACAATGAGTCATTAATTACTTTGATAGCATTATGGCAACAATTTCAACAAGTCTCCTCCTACTCTACTCTAAAACTAATCTAATCTTATCTCCTCAATCTAAAAGGCCTTGGCCTTTTATAGTTGCTCAATTACAATGAAGGGCCAAGATCAATTCAAGATCAAGGGCCAAGATCATGCCAACATTGCTCTAATTAGGGTTTCATAACCATTGCTAACAAATATTAAATGTCCAGCCAATTACAATTAAGCACTTCCATGTGGGCCAATTAGAAAATTACATTGCCTTCATGGGCCAATTAGAAAATTACATTACCTTTGGAGCATTTGTTGCCGCTTCTCTCAAACACAGAGGAAGATTGCTAATCCACTAGCAATCTCTCCAATTGTTAGAGTGTTTGTTGTTACCCATTGGCCAAGTCTGACTATTTTGCAGTGGTGACAAATTTGTTCACCAACAAAGGGAATGAACAAGTTTTCAAGGTTTAGATGCGTATTGTAGGTATAGGGAGTTGGTGTTAACCTTTGTCAAGGGTACATTTTTACCCATGGGCTTTGTCCACATCTATGTTGAACTATGGATAATGGATGGAGGAGCAAAATGCTCATCGTTGTTGATGTTTTTTAGGCCAGAGGAATTCTACAAGGTAATTGTGTTGTCTCAATTGTCTATAAGGGATTCAGAGAGAAAATAATTTATTCAATTTAATCAGGTTGTATAAATTAATATTTTCAGACAACTTGTATTTGATTAATTATAACTATCAAGACTATATATTTCAAATAAAATAAAATAATTATCATCAAGTCACTTTATGAGCAAAAATAAATAAATTTTTTAAAAAAGTGATTATATAATTAAATTCTTGAAGCTGTGATTATTAAAAAGTGAATTTAAATTATATTCTTCTGGAAAGTTTTGCCAATGTTATAATATAAGGTGGAGTAAGGGAGTCATTTGGGCATTTATGTTATGTCGTATTTTTTGAAAACCACAGCTGTAGAGATTGAACAAGTTTGTTCAAGTAAGCCTAGGACATAGTTCCATGAAGTTTCTTGACGGGGGGTGTGGGACAGGGGGACCAAGGGCCTAAATTTGGGGATGGCCAAGGGACGACGATGGAGCAATGGTGGGAGGGTGGCACTTATATACACATTGAGGTGTATTGAAACCTTCATGGCAAAATCTGCAATATAACATCTATGCGAGCACCCCATGAAAGGCAAACTAATTACCGAATTTAAAGGTTGTTAAGTTTTTAGGATAGCTGCAAATGTAATAACACTCTATGTTGTATGTGTTTTCCAAATGCAACAATCTCTCTTTCATTTATATTAGGAATGAGGCTAGGAGAGACATGTCCCTTCATGGGACATGTCTATTCATTATTATTTA
>MU224919.1:27516-44773 GCA_018584345.1 Thuja plicata
CCAAGTCTTCAAAACATCCCCCTACATGGGATAGTTTTTTTTTTTTTTGGGGGGGGGTGGACACGTCCTCATGCAACACTGGCCTAGGAAGAAAACTGTATGGCGAAGATGGGGATCAGTGCTGAAATATCCTCCCTAGCCGATATTGTGAAATCCATTCGAGGTTTGCACTTAAAAGATTTGCAGGTGGAATCATATAGGTTACTCGCTTGGATCAAATGATTAAATAATTTGCAAAGTCTTGTAGGCAAGACAAATTATCTGGAGTTTGGAAATAGTGGAAGCATTGCCAAGATAGAAATGGGGACACCATGGGCTGTGGAAGGACATTAACTGTTGGGCAATAGACTTCTTACTATATTGAGGGGTTAATACCTAACTTGCTGGGCGATATAATCATACCAGGCAAGGCATGGGGAATAACAAGGCAGGTCGTTGGCTTTGTATGCGCAGAACTTCATGTTTATGATGGTGTTTGGAGCTATGTTGGCTGATTGATAACTCCTAATAAGTGGGAATGGAGTTAGATTGTTGCTGGGCATATGAGTTACTTGTGTTTGGGAATAACATATATCACTGGAATTTGCGAGCACAACATATTGGCGGGGGGATTTTCTTGGTAGCCGCCAACTATCAAATCAGCAAGTTGTGGCTATTAGTGAGGTAGGCATGAAGATGGATGATCCCTGTATTGGTCACCTTGTGTCCCCAAGGGTGAGGCATGTGGTTGCAGCTGGTTGAAGAAGCAGGTCGAAAGGTTATAGTGACTATTTGAACGACAATGCTGTCACCATAGACTCTAGAGGCAGTTCAATAAGTGTTCAAGCCGTAACCAGTTTGCTTGGTAGTCTCATGGTCAAATATTAAATTTCTTTTATCTGCTGATAGAGGTCAGAAACAAATGTTATTTTTGTGTTTGCTGTTGTAAACAGTCAGTAGTAGAATCTTTCATTGGTATGTGATAGACCTTGGATTGTAAGGCAATTTTTTGTTGAAATGGTTTTAAGTTTTTATGGAAGATTATGACTAGTTGCAGCTCCATATATCTTTCTATCATTTACATAAACATTTTCAAAAGTAAGTTGTGGGCACAAGGAAAAAAATTTCGCCCTTGGGTACGTCTATATATATAACTTTTTTTTTAAAAGGAATATACAGAATTTTAAAACTAATTACATTTGATACGATGATACTTCATCATTGATCAATGCCAAATGCCCAAATGGTAGTGGTAAAGATAAATATTAAATGCTTATTGGTAGTTCAACCTTCTCATTGTAATCAAATTTCTTATACGACAAGAGAGCTCCCACTAACTAGTGGGGGTTTGGTAGTGGAGATCCTAATAGGTTTGAGGGGCAGCAATGATTAGATGCAGAAGGTGTTAGATGTGAGATGGGGGTTCGGGGGCTATGCCCCCTTTTTTTTTGAGAAAATGAGAAAAGAGAGAGTGAAGAGAGCAAAATGATCTTTGTATTGGGTGAAATGATGCTTTTAGGGTTTTTGGATGCAAAAAAAAGGTCAGAATTTGTCTTTTTTGTTATGTTTTGGTGCTCAGTGCCTTTTGGGTATGCCTGGATATGCTAAGGTACCCAGGGCATGCTCCCAGGTGAACTTGTATCCAAATGTACCTGGCAAGGGTGCGGGACACCTTAAGGGCATACCTGGTAACACAGTTTCAAAAACAAACAAATTTAGAAATTATAAGTAGAGAATCTTATGTCAAATTTTTGACAAAATGCCAATGCACCAGGAGATCAAACATTTTAGGCATAAATTAGACTCGGGGTTCTTACATCGGTCTATTTTTATTTCAGTTTGGCATGATTTACTTCTGTTCTATGTTTTCCTGTGTTTGGCAATTAATATGAACATTATAGGCTGTTACAATATCCATGTGTGGTAGACAAAAAGTGTTGTGAAGTTGTCACATGGTTGACATAGAGAGATCTGGAATCTGTAAATGGCTAGGACAGTATCACCATCACTTAGCATATCATTTATAGCTGGTTTGGGATGTTACAGTTCAATCATTGGGATTAAAATCATAAATATGCGGAAGATTTGTGAAAAACAACATAAGTAAGTCTCAAGGTGTAATTTGCCCCCTTTGGAAAAAATCCACCCTTCTCAGCAACGAATGATGTAAAAGATTAGTATGAAATTTAACAGTTACATCCATCACTTTTGGACTCTGTTAGTCATATTGTGTCATCTTCAGTTTCCAAGTTGACCTTTTGTTATGGTGCCACTTTGTTCTTCACAATATTGTTTTCAAAGTTTGTTGTAGTTGTCTCGAAATGAAGGTCACTCACCAGAAAAAAATCAATGAAATAAATTGGATGTCTTCTTTTTGTACTTTTGATTTGTATGACTTTTGCAGTTCTTTTGGTTCTACTTCAATGATGTATGTTGAAAATAACTAGCAGTTACAATTTTCTAGTACCTTCCATCTTATGCAACTTCATGTACTGAACAGTTAATTGCAGATCTCCTTTGCTGGCTAATATATCATATAGTCTTCTTTCTGTTGCAACTTGCAAGAGATGAATTTTAGAATTGGAAAATTCTTCGTTTATAAAATGGTTGATTAAATCAATCTTTCTAATATTATAGGATCATGTTCCCATATGTCAGTTGGCCTTGTACCTCAAGCATTGTGTTGAAAATTCTGCTGCTTATTTCAAATATTGAATGCACAATCCCTTTTCATCACGGGTATCCATATTGCAGTTGGACAGTATTCCGCCAGGCAGGTTTCCAACAAATGCTATCTGCAATATATCTTGTGTTTTCAACCTAGCAGGTGGTTTGCAACGCTTGTGACTTGTTTTCCTTTCCAGTTAAGAAAATAAACATAATTTCCTTCATCAATGCTCTACTAATTCTCCAGTGAAAGCAGTTCAACCTGTTCTTACAATACAATTCATTTACGATAAGGATGGATGGAAACTTGAAGATGTATTATTTTGTATTCTCATCTGAAGTTCAGTTTTGAACTTCATGGAGAGCATCAGTTCTCTAACAAGTCGATTTGCTACATTCACCCCAGTAATGTTCATTCCAGATTTCAAGTTTGGTACAGGGTTTTCCTACCCTTGAAAACTGTCAAGTGATTTGCTCAGCCCAAGGGAATGACAATTGTATTCTTCTGCTACTCCTATCTTCTCTTTGCATCTATGTTCTTTATATATGGATGACAATTTATATGTCCAGGCTGAGTTATTATTTAGGCTTGTACAAATAATTATTTTATGAACTTTAGTCTTTGATTACAATAGCTATTATCCTGGTTGAAAATTACATTCATGAGATGGAAAGACTATAATCATGATTTTCTGACAATATGTTGCATTTTCTTGTGGACTTCTGTAGTTGTGGGATGTGTGCACCCAGCCTCAAAATGGATTTAATTAGCATAAATACTCACACATACCAATAGCCTACAATTATTTTGAATTTCTAATTTTCATATATAACTTATTGGTATACACTTTTTTTCTTTATGATACAAGTGCAACCTTCCGGCTTTACAACAGGATACTGTGCACCCCTGCTCACCAATAACCTTGTGTATGAATGAAGAGAATTTTTTCATTTAAAATATAGAAAAATAGTCATATACCAATTTTGAACAGGTGAACAATGTTTATTAAAATAGTGCTGGAAATGCAATGTCTATTAAAATAACAGGTGAACAGAAATTCAACCTTTGATGCTTCTGTTAAAAACTTAAATGTCTTGTAGACTGGGGATATAATGCACCCATATGTGGTTTTCTGGAAATCTGCTAGAGTTCATTATGTGCTTTTTAGTCATGCATTGTTTATTACAGTGATAGCTGAGAATCCGAATTCTGGCTTAGAGACATATTCAATCCATAGCTCATTTGAGTTGTTTCACATTCTTGGTGGTTGAAGGAAGGGTCTATGCTGGATGTCGGAAGTCACATATTATATAAGCCAATGAGATGCCAAATTCCTTTGGCTGGATTCGAGAGTATGCGCTTTTCTGTTTCACAGTATGAAGAGAAAGATAGGATATTACTCCGAAATATGTGCTATATTCTGGGAGCCAAATTTACTGGGAAGCTAAATAAGAAAGTAACTCATTTACTCTGCCTATTTGCTGGTGGACCAAAATATGAAGCTGCATGCTCTTGGGGTATTGAGGCCATTACTGCAGATTGGATATATGAATGTGCTAAGCAAGTATGTATATCCTTTCCGATTGAATTTCTGAGCTTTTCTGGTGGACAAATTGTAGTGATGGTGGAATTTTCTTTCGCAAATTTATTGTTTACAGCAGTTTTATGCATTAAATAGGGCAGTATTACATAGCTTTCAGACGTAAGAAGGAAGGAATTATAGATGTTACTAAAATTTATTGGAGCATAATATGTATATGGATTTTATATGCATATTGCTATACTTATTTTTCAATTACTTATTATCTGCAACTCCTGAATTAGAATAAAGTACTCCCCCTTCACTCATTTCGTCCTAAAGAGATGCCGGCAGATGGAAATGGCTGTTCTTTTGACATGACTCAGTACCCAGCCCAGGTTGCTCAATTAGCATCTAGGGAGCTTCCATCCCAATGGCAAAATGACAGCCAGCCTAGGTCACAAAGCCAAATTGTTGAGGTTGGAGGTACTAGCATGGGAAAATTCCTCAATACTGTTTAAAATAAAATTTGAATACGAGTATGAACGTGAAAGTATTTTTTTGTTCTCATTTTCTGTCAACAGGAGAGAAGCGGGAAAGGTCACCATCAGCAAAGAAAACATTGTTTGGCAGGAAAGCTAGAAAACAGCAGCATGCTAACAACGGCCTTTTGAAAAGGGTTTCTGCAAACATTGACATTGGATGCAATTCTGATCCTTGGGATGAGCAATGTATTCTGTGGTCACAAGGGATGGAGAAGGGTTGCAAGGATCATGAAGAATCTTCGAATTTTCCATGTGAACGAGCAAGGAATCCTCAAGAGAAAGCTACTCAAGATCTTGCCAAAGATCCATTGATTGATAACACTGGCGAAAAATTTGCAAGGGACAATGATAACCAGCAGTACATTGTTAAGGAATCTGTTGAATCATGTTCAATAAATGGTCCAAGCAATATTATAACAACAAATGAACATGGTCAGCAGGCTGGCAGGATTGAAGATTCTGAAGCCACTCTTGATGTAGCATCTGCAATTGAAGATTTAATTGCTCAGTCTGAGGTATGAACATGAACAAATTCAGAGAATGGTTTTTCTATTCTTTCATGGCCAGAAATCAATTGAAAACTGTTAATGATTTAAAAAAATTGATTACTTATTTGGTGTTGTTTCTGATATGAAGCTATTGCATAATGACTCACGAACTGAAACAGTGGACAATCGGAATGTATCCTTCTTGTTTATATGAAAGTTGAAACTTAAATTGTTGTTTAGTTCGGCATCGGAAAACTGACACAATTTTTATAGTGATTTCCTTGACGGTTCTTAGAAAATTTCACTAGAGTATCCTTTAGTTTGTCGATTTCGAGAAGAGCCCCCATGCTCAACCTTTAGACTTCCTAAGGAGCTTTCAGCAAGGTATGGTTCTGAACTTTCCAATTTGCATGTTCTAACAGTAGTTTCCCCCCCATTCTCTGGTCCGAGATTTATTATATGTTTGTTTCAGGCACGAAAATGAAAATGAGAACCAAAACATCTCAAACGATGTCCCTCACAAAACTCATGATGATTTTCTTGAAACACAAATGGAGTCCCAGGTCTGGTTTACCTTCATGATCTTATACCACATTTGTGATAAATTTATTTAATTTTCTCATGGTTAGCCCTCTTGTCACTTGCATTTGTTGCAGGTGATTGGATATGAAGTAGAAAATACAGCAAAGAAGATGCTAATGGAAAAAATTCAAACTCGGAGCATGACTTCTGTACAGAACGAGGGAAGAGGACAGCAGATTAATAGGGATCTTTCTCGCCTGCTGAATGTGGTAGACAATGGAGGCAAGCAAAAATCTAAAAGAAAAAGTTGAACTGTATATTGAATGTACGCAACACACTCCAGTGTAGGCTATCATTCTTTTCAACTAAAGTTTAATACAACCGAAGTATGTAATTGTTTTAATTTCCAAGTAAAATATTTGCAGAATTGACATATGAATGTAAAGAGTTCAACAGTCTACCCGTTGACTTGATTTGCTGTTCAACTTTTGTACAATATTGACTATCTCTGGCATCCTAACTCAAATTGTACTGACATGTAGAGATGTATTAGATGTAGTGAAATAGACCATTTTTGGTTAACCATTTAATGTCGTGATTGCATTTAAGTTCTATTCTTCTGGATGACAGATCTCTTAGTATCTCATCCCCATCCTTTTTTATACAAATAAGTGTTAATGCCAACATTTTTAAGTGTCGTTTTCAAATGGGACATTTTAGCGTGGTTTAGTGGTGGCAAATTTATACTAAGATTACTTGAAGCAAATGTGTAAACTAGCCATAATTTAAGAGAATCGATAGATGACACTGGCAATGTGATGGATTGTGATATTGCAAGCAGGATTAAACTGTGTAGTTATTGAGTCAAACTCATTGACCCATGTTTCATGAGTAGTGGTTCACAAGAACCCATTTCTCATGAGAATGAATGGAACACTTAGCACTCATTGCATCAAAAACTACGTAGTTGAACACTAATAGCATCAATGAGTATCACCTAGATGCAATGAGTGTTTAGTGTTCCATTCATTCTCATGAGAGATGGGTTTTTGTGAATCACTATTGATGAAACATGGGTCAATGAGTTTGATTCAAAAACTACACAATTGAATCCTGATAGCAATATCACATTTTGACTTGCTATGGTAAATATCTCCTACTTATAAATGCGATGGATTGTTATAATTTTCTTGTGAGCTAAATTGCATTTATTTGATTAAAGTTTCTTTTGGAGGAACTTTGAAACATAGTAGAATATTGCTAAGGAGAATTGAATGCATGCATATGTAGTAAATGGATATGAATATAAACTTAGCATATTCAAACAAACACATGCAAGTTCCAAAATGATAAGTATGTTGATTGATGATGGAGATGTGGTTGCTCATTGATTTATCAGCATGACAACATGATAATGATAATTGAGTGGTGAAAAATGGACAACATAATGATAGCCTATGGAGAGATGTAATGATCCCTTTTTAAAATAAGATTTAATAATTAACAATAATAGTAAATTAAATTGTAAAAGAATAAAATGTAACATGTAAATTTTAAATATGAAAGAATAGAACTAATCATAACCATAACTAAAATTTGAGTTTAAGGAATGGTCAAAAGGTATGAGATGAAGAATTGACTCCCTCAAACATGAAATATAAAAAAGAAGAGAACTTCATTTGAAAGGGGGAGAGGAAGGAAGAGAAAATGGAAGGTGCGAAGCAAGGAAGAGTTAAAAAAAGAAAAAGGAATGAGAAGAAAATAAGAAAGTGACTCCTTCAAAGGGCAAAGGTCGTGAAGGTTGCCACTCTTTGAAAATGTGGCAATTATGAAAGTTTGACTCTTTAAAAGAGAGGCAGTTATGAAGGGATGTGACTCGTCCAAAGGTTGTTAATAATCGAAGGTTGTGACCTTTGCATAGTGCAACCATAATGAAGAGGTGTAACTCTCTCCCACATTAGAAGAAATAAAGGGGACAATATTTCATTTGAGGACATCTACGGGGATCAATTTGGGGAATAATATATTATTCACAATGACAATTGTTGACATTTGAGTGACCAAATTGAAAATTTCAACGGTAAAGTTCTTGCCCCAAAACACTTTTCATAACGCATTCTTTGCATGCTAGTAAATTGAGGCCTGGAGTTTTTCACGAGTAACCACTTGAGGAATATGTTTAGCACCCATCATGGAGTGATTGTAGTGGGTTGCAGCTTGTAGAAGTCAATTTGGATGTGTTTTTGAGACAGTTGTTTAGAGGTGTTTACCCAAATTTGCACTTTACACATTTCCTCATTTTATCAAGTGACCCACTTTGGAGGTTTGCATCTTAGGCCCGGTTGAACTATGTAGCATAAGGATTGTTCTGAGGTGTTGTTGGCATGAAAGGGAATCTCTATGTCCATTTTCAGATCTTCGTGAGTTCATGTGATAAGTTTGCCAAAGCCATTATGTTTGCAATTTATTCAGATTTAGTAGGTGTGAAATGCAGAATTATAGAATACCCTACTTTGGGGTCCCATAGCTTACACCTGTTTGAATGTCACAAGGAATTGAATGTTCCCCTGTGTTGTAATCTCGGCAAGGTTCCCCCATGCGAATTTTCAGACCTTGACCAATCCAGCTGGTCGGTTTGCTCAACTAGTTTCAAATCAAGTTTATGTAAGTTTTGCTGAATTTGAAATCATAAAGTTATCAAGAGGTTGACTTTGCAGGCTAACATTATGGCGCCAGATGAACATCACAACAAATGAGTTGACTCCTTCTACTCCTTGTATCTAAATGTATTACCAGGATCAATGGTGGAGTCTTAGCAGATAGTTTGATATTTTTCAAGGTTAAGATCCAATTGCAATTTCTGTTAGTTTTCAATCTGCACTAAGATAAGTTTTCCAGGGAGCCGACTTTACATATTAATATCTTGAGGCCTGAGAATAGTCATGATGAGTAAGTTGGTTATCTATTTTCTATGCATGAAGGTGTATTATCTTGGAAAGTTTCAAGAATCCAACAATTGGTTTGCTATGTTTCACAAAATGATTTTGGAGATAGTTTATTATGTTTTTGCATTTGTATCTTTACGATGTTTCCAAGTGGCTATGTTTGGTAAGAAATATCTCACGTTCGGGTTGGATTCGGTTGAAACCCTTTTGCGTGCATACTCATTATATATGGGTGAATAAATGTACCTAGTGGTAGAATCTCAAAATGAATTTTCATATCTTATCAAGGTGCATTCTGAGAGCATTTTCAGATTTGTGTCGGCCTGTGTATTTGCAGAAAGTTTGAAGGGGCTATCTTTGACAGTTTGTCTTTCTTAATGGTGAAGATGATTTTCAAATTCGTTTGGCGTTGATATTCATATTTTGGAAATGAGTACATGTTTTAGATTGCATGTTTCTAAGAAGCCATCTGGTCACTTTTTGAAGCTACTTCCAGAAGGTCAGTTGCTAGTTATGGGATCAGTTTGTAGAGGTATAAAAGAGTGATTGTAACGATCACCATTTTAATGCCAAATGATCCAAGTGTACAATAGACTACTTTTAGGTCAAATCAGAGAAGAGAGAGCCATGGCACCCGTTTATTCAGCATATTTTCAAGCCTCACAAGGAGTCCGTTTTAGCAAATAAGGAAATTTCAAAATACCAGTCAATGTTGGATGCCTTCAGGCTAACTACAGATCAAGATTACATTTCATGAAAATTAAATAAAAACTCATTTGATAGAATGAAAAGTGGCATGCCCAGGTCTTAAATTGAGCCTCAAAGTCAGCTATGATGGCTTTGACAATGAAGAGAAAGAGATATTCTTGGATACATGATGTTTCTTCATTGGATGGAGGAAAAATGTGGCCATTGCAATATAAGGGGGCTGCACAGAGATTGGTGGAAAGTCTTTGGAAACATTCAGACAACTCTTATTTTCTTGGAAAATTTTCTTCTTATTTTAGATTTCAAGTTTCGGCCAATGGCTTGGTTTTTTTTAACAAGATCACAAATGGAAATCTTTTCAATCAAATTGTTGCCATGGAGTTCGACACATTCAATAATGATCCATTCAACCCAAGTGACAACCACGTAGGAATCAATGTAAACAACATTGTTTCAAAGGCAAACGTACTCCTGTGGAATCAATGGCGAATAGATATTGGTGATGGAAATGTGATGGAGGCATGAGTGCATTACGATAGCTTCACTAGGAACTTTGAGGTGTTTGTTATAAACAATGGACAAAAACTTTGAAACCATTGTATCGCAGTTGTAAAGATAGTATCCCCTCTGCCTACGCAAGCTTCCAAACTTTCAAAACACAGAGTATAGACATCCATAAGGCGACGCATACCATTCCATTAGCTGCACACTAATGTGAATGAATAAGTTTTTGAAACTTGCAAACATATGCTAATGGGCAGGTGTAATGCAAATTCCACCAGCCTTGCTATGCACATTAAATGAGAGGAAACTTGCTGCGCAGGATATAAAAGATGGAGATTTGTTTTAAGCTTTCAGCAAATGCATTGGCAGGTGTGGAAAGTCCAGGCTGCGCATGGTCTGCATAAGGCAACACATGGATCAAAGGAGGGCTGCGCATGGTTGCTTCGGGGGCTGCGAAAGAGTGGTTTAAAGGAAGGCTGCACAACATTCATTCTTCCCTGCCTACGCCAACTGAAACTTGAAACAGAAGATGCACATACATCAAAGCAAAAACAACGTATGACTCCTCCACCAAAGTTGGTGCATGGATTTGGTAAATGGTTTTAAAACCCTCGGGCAAATGCATTGGCAGGTGTAATGTAGCACGTCTCCTTGCCTGCGCCAGGGTGTTGAGGGGCTGCGCACCAGGATGTGGTAGGAGGAAATCAGAGAGTATAAGCAAATGTAGATTGGCAGGTGTGATGCCACGTTTTCCTCCCTGCCCGTGCGCAGTGGAAGCTTAGACATGACACGCGTGATGTTTTTGTTCACATAAATGTTTAAACCATATATCCCACATGCATGGGAGGATGGGGTTTTGAAGTGTTTATTTAAAACAACACACACAATGCATTCAGGGGAGATATTATGAGAAGAGACAGATGTAAGTCACGAGGAAATTTTCAGTTTTCTTCTTCCTTTCTATATATTCTTCTTTTTTCATGGTACAGAGGTTCCAATTTTTGGTCTCCACATAGAGTTTCAATTGGGCTTGGCTCTAGGAGGTTCCAGTTCTTTTGGTCCCATAGGGAATATAGTAGATGTTAGTCCCATAGGGAATATAGTAGATGTTATTAGATAAGTGTCATAAGTAGAAATAAAAGTTGAAGGTCTGTAGCAGTTTATTGAAGTGGTATATATTTGATTGCATTTTGCATACAAGAGTATGATTATTCACACTTAATACAAATATCCAGATTTCAATCTCTCATTTGGTGTTCATCTCACGAGTTATGAATTTTCTAATTCATTAGCATAGAGCTCATTTGTGTATATGTTGTTATTTCTGAGTTTTGATCTAGGATCAAATTAAATAATGCTTTGTGTAAAACATAGATTCATTTTGGTAAGTACTAGGATCTTATAAGTAGTATAGGTTTGGGATAGTTGTATTTATGACTTGAAATCTCTGACAATAGTTGATTTCTGTATTTCTAAATCTGCCTAAAGGATATTGCCCAATGGGTAAGGCATTGGTTTGAGATAAATATCTTCTACTGTGATACATGTTTAGTTGGGTTTGATTATATTCTACTAATATAAAATAACTTCGAAATCCTTTCAAGTTTCATGGTTATTATTGTATGTTCTTCATGATAACTGAGATTTAATGAGTGAGTGGTTTACATTCATTGTTGTCTTATCATTTTTCTGTTATTCTAAATCCAGAGAAAGTTGTAAAGTGTCATTAGTTGAGCTGGATTAGGTGTACCCGCCTTGGTCTTGCAGAACCAAAAGTGTAGAGGGCAGTCTTGTCCCTATAGTTGGTACAATTACCTCAGAGTTCCCATACTTGGAATTAACCACTCTTTAAGATCCATCTCTAGGTATACTGGTAGCTTCTCAAAGCATAAATAATTTTAAAACACCAACAAAATGACAACTCTACTGGGGATCATAATTAAGTTGTCATAAATAATGCAGGTTTTTCAAGTTGAGATGGACTCCTAGCCTGCTTATTTATAAATTAATCCCAGAGTCTGGTTATAGAGTCATGATGTTTATAAAGAAGTATTCCTCTTACTTATAAGATGAGTCAGATTTTGTTCTGTCTGTCATTGCAAGGTTTAAAAATTTAAAAGGTCCAAGTTCTTGAAAGATATATGTACAATCTCACAAGTGGTGAGTGGCGACTCCGAGTTCTATGTTTTGCACCAGTCTGCATTGTTTGGAGAAAGACAAATAAAAAAGATGGACTTGCAGTGGAGATGAAAAAGACAACCACCAATGGAGATTGAACAGTGAGTTGGTTCCTCCATTCAATCTCAGATTTGCAAAAGTATTGGGATAGATCCCAATGGAGCTTAGACCAAACGATGTTGTTTGTTTAGTTGTTTATTTAGGTGCATTTGGTAAAAAGATGAGCTACTTCTTGTGAGATAAAGAGCCAAAAACTTTGTATTAGACTTTTATGACAACAATAGATATTGAAAATAATTTAAGGTATGAAATCATCCCAAGGGCTTTTCTATCTACCAGGGATCGTTGTCATAATGTATCAAATGCACTAGACAGGTGTGGATCAAGACATGAAGATCAATGTCAAGATGTTTTTATCCCTGTTGATTTTACTAACCATGATTTAAATTATGGTTTAAAACAAAATGTGAGTGAAGAGTATTCTGAAAACAACAGTTGCCCCTCATATTGGTGTTAACATGGTTAGTGAAGAATTTTATAATGCTCTTAATGCAGAGATAGATATATATAGGGGTTATACACCTAATAAATTGGAAACTAGTTTTTCTAGTTTTGGGGCTGCATAGACATATTGTTTGCAGTCAAATGTGGAAAGTAAAGAGGGGGCAGATGTTTCATCAGATGATGATGTTGAAGCCCCAAATGATGAGGTTCTATCAGACTTTGCTGATGTTGATAGTGAGGAAGAGGCTTCATGGTGCCAGAATGACCCTGATCTTTTTGAATATAAGGTGATGGTTTATATGCGGCCTTGTGAAGAGGATGAAGACTTCTCATGCATTGGAAATGATTCTGAGGATATTGATTTGGCTAAAACAATAATGAATTATTCTGAGGATACTGATTTGGCTAAGACAATAATGAATTATTTCGTCCTAGATAATGATGATGATGGCTAGCTTGATGAAGATCCATCATTTCTTGTTGATAATGATATGGAGTTAGAAGAGTGCATAGTTGGTTCAAATGAAGAGGATATTTTTCAGCCTATGCTTTTGCCACATGAAAATGTCTAGGTAAATATATATGAGAAATTAAGTGAGGTACCTGTACCTAAAATTAATGTTGCAAGTCCTTATGACATTGTTGTCCCATTAATTACAACTATGCATGTAATAGATCAATTTCCTTCTCATCCCTTTTATTATGCAAATATTAATCAATCAACACTTATGGTTGAGGAGGAAGAAGATCAGTGGTGGAAGAATGGTTATGATTTCTTCAATAATGAGAATGATGGTCATAACACGGAGTATTCATGTGGTGAAAGATGCAATGTTGAACATTGTTTCAATTCAGATTTGGTTTTTTTTTTTTTTTCTCTTGATGAAGATGATTATGGCATTGAAATGGATGATATTTTTAGTGAAGCTTCTAATGTTTTATTTATTGATAATTCATTGTCAGATGTGTATGAACTGACCTATGAAATTTTTCAGGAAAGTATCTCCTATAATATGGAGATTAAATTTGATTTTGCATTTGAACCAGAAATGGATGCCAACATATTTAATGTGAACATTGATAGTTGTGATATGGTTAATGGTATGAAATAAATTTTTTGTCAAGGAAACTAATGTTAGGGTTTGACAGATCAGGAACAATATAAATTAAACAGTTATACGCATAATCAAAAGAAAAATAAAACTGAACACAAATAACACACAGATTTAATGTGGTTCACCCAAAACCTGGGCTACATCCACCTACACAACCGTCCAACCTTTCTTATTATCCAAAAAAATAGTACACCAACATTACAATGCATTATGCGTCACAACCGCTTATAACATGCATTTTAGGGCAACCTCTAAAATTGACCATTTAAGGTTTTACAATGTCAGTCTTCTTATTCTCGAAAAAGCAAATCTTATTCCTGAAAAAGCACAAAAAAATTTCGGCCCTTCGAGCCGACTGGAGGTTCGGGGCTACCGCCCTCACCTCCCGAAAACTAGATGAGTAGGGCCACAGTATCAACACCCACTACATGATCAGTCGCCACAATATCAACAATCTCCCACTTGGAGACTGATCAGGCTCCACACCAAACAATCTCCCACTTGGAGACTGAAACCAAACGACAATGTAGTAGGTGCAACTCCCACTGGATAAAAGACTTTGTTGTTTATTAACTCTACGACCATAAGTCAAGAAGCCCAATAGAAGCTAAGCAAGAAACCAACTTCTCCTTGGGGACTACCTTCGTGAACATGTCTACAGGATTGTCACTTGTGTAAATATTTTCAAGCCGTAATTGGCCATCCTCCAAAACAAACCTTATAAAATGATACTTGAGCTATATGTGCTTTGTCTTTGAATGAAAAACATAATTCTTTGCAAGATGAATGGCACTCTAGCTATCACTGTACAATGGGTGATCTTCCTGCTTCTGACCCAATTCCTCCAGAAAACATTGTAACCAAATCCTCTCCTTGCTAGCTTCCGTAGCAGCTACATACTCAGCTTCAGTGGTTGAAAGTGCATTAACCTTCTGCAATCTAGAAATCCAACTGAGTGTAGTACCCCCTACAGTGAAAACATAACATGTAGTACTCCTCCTTGTATCAATATCTCCTGCGAGATCAGAGTCAACAAATCCACTTAGAGCATAACTGGATCCTATGAAACATAATGCCTTTGTAGTAGAACCTCTCAAATATCAAAGAATCCATTTGACAACATTCCAATGTTCCATGCCCAGATTTCTCATATACCTGTTGAAAACTCCCACTGCATGAGCAATATCTGGCCGTGTGCATACCATTGCATACATCAGACTGCTAACAACTGATGAATAAAGGATGTTAGACATTTTATCTACCTCTTCATGTGCCTTTGGGCACATTTCCTTAGTCAATTTGAAATGACTAGCCAAAGGTGTATTGATTGCTTTTGCATCCTGCATATTAAATCTTTTCAACACCTTCTTTATATACTCACATTGGGACAAATTCAAGTTTCTATTTTTCCTGTCCCGTGTAATCCTCATACCAAGGATTTTCTTAGTAGCACCCAAATCCTTCATAGCAAATGACCTTGCTAATTTCTATTTAAGTTCATTTATTTGTTGCATATTGGACCCAACAACAAGCATGTCATCAACATAGAGTAGCAGGATAATGTAACTCCCATTATCCAATCTTTTAAAATATACACAGTGATCAGAATGACATCTACGGTAACCTTGTTCAGCCATAAAACTATCAAATTTTAAATACCATTGGCAGGGTGCCTTCTTTAGGCCATACAGACTCTTCCTAAACCCGCACACTAAATTCTCCTTACCCTTGACCTCATATCCCTCTGGTTGCTGCATGTAGATTTCCTCCTCCAAATCTCCATGTAGAAAAGCTATTTTGACATCTAATTGTTCAAGATGCAATTCATCTGCAGCCACAAGACTTAGTACAATTCTAATTGGAGTCATTTTTCCAACAGGGGAGAATATTTCATCAAAATCTATACCCTTTTTCTGTGCAAAACCTTTTACCACAAGTCTGGCCTTATACCTTTTCTTTCCTCCATCTTCCTCCTTCAGCCTATAAACCCATTTGTTAGGCAAGGCTCTTTTTCCTTCAGGTAAAGGGACTAGGTCCCAAGTCTCATTTTTCAACAAGGAATCCATCTCCTCTTTCATGCCCAACTTCCACTGTTGTTTGGCATCCACCTGCATTGCTTCTTCATATTCTTCTAGTTCACCAAAATCAGTCAATAAAATAAAATACAAAGAAGGAGAAAACCTCTCAGGAGGTCTACTTGACCTTGTAGAATTTCTAACACTTACAAGAGTTTGTGAGATAACCTATTTTTGCTGAGCATCAGGTACCAGTGGCATTTCATTTTCAGGAGTCTCATCCAACACCACATAATCTTGTTTGACCTGTTCATGCTTCTTTTCCTGCAACTGTTCTTTATACACGACCTTCTCATTGAATATAACATCTCTACTTCTAATTATTTTAAGAGTTTCAAAATCCCATAACCGATAACCATAGTCATCTACTCCATATCCAATAAAGGTACATTTTTGAGATTTAGCATCAAGCTTGGTTCTATTTTCTTCATCAACATGGACAAAAGCTTCACAACCAAAAGTTTTCAGAAATGAATAATTTACCTTTTTACCAATCCATGCTTCCTCTGGAATACCACCATCCAAAGGGGCAGAAGATCCTCTATTTATCAAATAGACTGCAGTGTTTACATCATCTGCCCAGAAATGAAGGGGCAATCCAACATGCAATCTCATGCTCCTTGCACGTTCCATGATTGTCCTATTCATTCTTTCTGACACACCATTTTCTTGTGGGGTTCCTGGAACTGTCTTTCGCCTTCAAATTCCATTGATAGAACAATAATCTTCAAAGGATGTGCTGCAATACTCACCTCCATTATCAGATCTGAGACATTTCAACTTCTTTCCTGTCTCATTCTCAACCAAATCTTTCCATTTCTTAAATGTTTCAAAAACATCAGATTTTTGTTTTAGAAAATATACTCATTTTTCTTGGTTGAATCATCTATAAAAATAATATAATAATGAGAGCCACTGAGAGATGATACCTGAGCCGGTCCCCATACATTTGAATGCACTAGCTCTAACTTCACACTCTTCTTTTCTTTCCCAACTCTGAGAAATCTGACTCTTTTCTGTTTACCATAAATACAGTTTTCACAGAACTCTAAATCGATATCTTTCAGTTCTGGCAACAAATTTTTAGAGTGAAGGATTTTCATCCCTTTCTCACTCATGTGCCCAAGCCTATGGTGCCACATTTTTGAATATGTTCTTGCAGCGTCTATAGTAGTTTTTCCTGCATTAACATTATCAGTAGCAGCTAAGGTAGACTAAGTGTTACTAGTACACAGATATAATGTGCCTATCTTCGAACCTTTAGCTACTACTAATGAACCTTTAGTGACCTTCCATACATTGACTGTAAACATGAATATGCAACCTTCACTACCCAGTTGTCCTGTAGAAATCAAATTTCTTCTTAAATTAGGGACATGCCTTACCTCCTGCAGTACCCAGTCATTTTCGTTTGGCAACTTGATCTTTATTTTCCCTTTCCCAACAATAGGACAGGGCTCATCATCACCCAAATATACCTGTCCAAAATCACCTTGAACATAATCTT
>MU224919.1:63885-96218 GCA_018584345.1 Thuja plicata
TGTGTATGTGTGTGTACACATGCACACACATGTGTGTATATACATACATACATATATACATAGCTATGTATATATACACATATGTGTATATATTCAAATAAATTAAGAAATAAACAATTAAAAATCCTTATACATCTTCTCAGTCATCTTCCAGGTGAACCAAACGGGTCCAGCCCATATTCTGGAAATTATTTTTAGCAATAAGTATCTTCCAGAATTGACTATATCCAACATTTGGTATTCCAGCACCCAAACAGGCCCTTTAGGGAGAGAGTGAGAGAGGGGGAGAAAGGGAGAGAGGAAAGGGACAAGGGGATAGGGTAGAAAGGTAAGGAAGATGAAGAGAAGGGAAAGTGGGAGAGAGTGAGAGAGGGGGAAGGGATAAAGGGAGAAAGTATTTAGGGTTTAGGTTTTATGGTTTTAGGGTTTAGGGTTGAGAGAGAGAGAGAGAGAGAGAGAGAGAGAGAGAGATGACCAACTAATTGAGTATAATAATCCCCTAATTGTGATGTATATACTTTACCTATGATTAAAGCCTAAAGGAAGATCAAGATGACAAGCACATGATTTATCGGTTGGGTGGAGGGGGTAGGGGAGGTGAATTAATATAAAGAAATATTTTTCTTTTTAAAAATTATTTAATTACTTCAAAACTTAATAAATACTAGCGCATATGCTAGGTCTAATAATAAGAATCACAATGAGTACACAATTTACGTGGAAACCTTGTAGGAGAAAATTCGGCAACTTTTTTTCTTTATTTAAACTTGTCTCTACAAAATTTGTAGGTACCAACCTATTTGAGACACCAATCCCCACCAAGAGACTTCAATTTCTCTAATTTGTATGCACCAATATGCTAGAAACACCAGCCCCTATAATATAACACGACAAGCTCAGGAATATGAGGCACCAACCTCAATATAAATTTATCTTCAAAATTTTGTTATAAGTTTGTCTTCCAATATGATATGATGGTAATTAAAAATCTTTCATAAAAATGTTTACAATCTCCTCATCAAACTTATTACAGATATTTCATAAAACTTATTACAAATTGTCCACGAAAACTTCTCATAATCTCTTCATACACTTTGCAAATAAACTAATTAAAATTTTCTCTTCATCTATTGGTGTATTTGGTATACTTATTTTTCTCACAAACATTCTTCACCTCTCATATAATGTTTATCTTATATCCTTCCTTCATGGATGAATCCCTTAGGGAGATCTCCTTCCACTTAAGACACATATTTCCCACATATTGCACCTCTTCTTTTAATAATAATCACTTCCTTATAATGTTTGTTAATAATCATTTAATATACAAAAAAAATGTTGTCTTTTCTCATATTCTAATCGATGACTTCCTCTTTTTTTTTTTTCTTTATTCATTTTTGTTTATTCACTTTTGTCCTATTCTTTTTTGTCTTTTTCATTGGTTCTCATTTCCTTACCTTTATATCAAATGTTACTCCCGAATGTGTATATGTGGGTGTCTCACAATTGTGATTAAATACCTTGTTTTAGGGGTCACCCTTTTGAGTGATTTTTGTATTGATTTCTATGCAAGGGATGCTGACTGCGCCCTAAAGGTAATCACCATATGTATTTTCTTGAGTTGAGACCAAAAATTTAGGGTTGTATGCACTCCTTAAGGTGTTACACATTTGAATCAAATAAATACCAAATTTTTAGCCTAATTTCACTGCAATAAGCCTTGACCTTATATGTAAATAATGCATGAAGTGTCTTCTATTGTGTTAGACTAGTGGAGGTTTTGTCTTTAAGGAACCTTGTCCACACCCTTTTTTGTTTAAATGATCAACAACCATAGTGTTTGATGTATTTTTTGAGTGTTTTTTAATTCAAATTTGGTCAAAACTAAAATGAACCCTTGAAAAACAAGAACACCGCAATTGCTAAATCAAGTACTTTATACACAAATTTTTTTCCATAATTGATCAGAGAAACACTGTAATTTTTAAAATTAGAACCGCGTTTGTCAAAATTAGAACTTCAACTATTGAAATATATACCACATTTGTCCAAATCTTCCATGTATTTCTCAAAATTAAGGTTTTTGACATTGAAAACATAGACTATTAACCAAGGTCAAAATTTGAAATTTTGAGATACTTTGAGACTGAAAAATACATTTGGGGCCTAAAACTTGCTTATCATTTAGCTTTGCATTCAAATTCTAGGTTTAAACCCGTAGGTTAAACATTAAGTTTTTCCTTCAAGATTGTATTTAGGTTTACATTATCATAATTTAGGGTTCCACTTAACTTGAATAACCAAATCATATCATAGTTCATATTTCAATCCCTGCATTTCAATTATTAGTCTAGTCCTTTCATCACAATCATTGCATTCTAATATTTAGTATAGATCTTGCACTCATTCTAGGCATTCACATTAGTCATTAAATAATTTTAAAAACTTGTCCATCATATCTTGAGTCATTCCTTTGTCATTAGTAGGTTGTCTTGACCTCAAATGTTTTACTCAATAACAATGGTACTCTAAAGATGCTTGAGTTAATGATATGTCTTGCATGCTCCAAGGGATCAAAGACATGTTTCTCATTTATCACTCCTCAAATTCAAAAACTATCTTCATCTACATCTATTGTTTCTCTTGATGACCTTGGCATTGGTGCATGCATGTCCCTCATTGATTTAGTGGAATAGGAAATTATTCTTTCAAAAATAGCTACTTGGGATTAAACTCCTACAAACTTATCATCCTTGTTTGTGGAGTCTCACATTACAAATCTGTAGGATCATCTTGAGGACATTCGTCTCCTCTTTTTTGATAGTCACATCGTTGTTGTCAACTCATCTTCATTGCCCGTGGTACTTATAATATATCATTTTTCCCAGTCTTAGATTGTCTCATTCTAATTTGAATGGGTGTGTACCTTATTGGTTTGTGGCATCATCATCCTTCATGGACATAGCAATATTTGAGAAGTCTTCATAAGCACACAAGATTTGAATTTAGATTTATGTTTCTTCCATTTTATGGAAATGACTTCTCATATCACCAGTGGATTTGTTTCTTCCTAATGGAATAATTGTTGTTTGCAGGCAGTGGATCCTGTGTTGATAAATTATCATTGATGTCTAAGTTTTTATTGTTGATCTTGCAATGAGAGAGTTTGATGATGTAAAATAAATTTAGAAACAACTTAGATAAGGAAAAATCAGGCCTGCACAAAAAAAACAAACAAAAAAAGTCAAGACACTTAAGCTTCTAATCAACCTCATAGGGGCACATATGCCCCTTAGAAAATTGACACTATAAGTATGTAGTCATAGGTTTGAGCTCCAATTTTTACTTTTTCTCTTTTACATAGCGGCCTGAAGGAAAAATCACTTTAGGTTACTCCACTTGGAGTGATTACTTCTCTAAACGAAAGCCCTCTAAAAAAAAAAGAAGATGTTGTGATTTCCCTTACACCCACGAAGACAAGGGGAGAGGATAGTTTCATGACAATTTGGGTTCTAACCTAAATGCAAATGTGCAAGTGCACCAAACACTCCAAACACTTGTTCATCAACATTTAGAAATCAAAGTGTGATAAGCTACCAAACACATGGGTTTAGAAATTATACTTTTAGGTCTTCAAATTCCTTGCCACAATACTACAAATAGTGATTAGTAACACAAAAAACCTATACTACGAATTATAAAATGTAGAAAACAAATAAAAAAATCACAGAAAGCTCAAGTTTTACTCTCAAGAACTTTCCAGAATGTAAACATTTTGAATTTTTTTTTCTCTTTACTCACTTTTATTTTTTGTTTTTGCCTTTTTTGTGCCACTTTTCATTCTCCTCTTGCTCCTCTCTCTCTCCTTCCACTTATCTCCACCTCTTTTTATGTGGTTAAGTCTGCTAGTCTACTCATTTTCTCCTTATGTTCTTTATCATTCAACCAAACGATGGATTACATAGTTAGATCTGAAACATTAAGGTAATAATAGTTACACAATTGAATCTAGAAAAAACTTGAAAAAATAGAAAATTATCGAAAATGGAAACTTTTTAAAAATAAAAACTTTCCAAAACTAAAAATCTTAAAAATAAAAACTTTCCAAAAATGAAAACTTTATGAAAATGGAAACTTCTGAAAAATACAATCTTTCTAAAAAATTGAAACTTTTTGAAAATAGAAATATTGTAGATATGAAAACTTTCCAAAAATGGAAACTCTCCTAAAATGGAAACTTTTTGCAAATGGAAAATTTCCAGAATTGGATGCTTTCTAAAAAAACTAGATAAATTTTTCTCCTTTTTTAAATTTTCAAGAGAAAAATAACAAAAATAGAATGAAAAAATATATGTATACTTGAGAGATGTGTGGATAGAGAATTGACTTGTGCAATAATAGAACCGACTATTTTTGCAATTGAAGGATATTGATAAAAAAATGATCTCTAACTAACACCCTCAAAGAATCCTTCAACTTGAAGATCAATCTCACAAATATTCATAAGAACAAGTGTTCAATGGATTGATGTATGTCAGGTTCACCAAAATGTATAAGACATGAAAATGAATATAGAATGTAAGGGAAACAAAAAAAAACACAAATTCAAGTCTAACCTAGTCACCCAATAGATAAAGATAATGAAATCAATGCAAGATAATAAATAAAATACAAAATAATGAAATTGCATTCATTGCATAAGAAGTCTCCACTATTCTTGTGTTCTTTGTATTGTAATGTTGGCTCTCAAATTTGTAACACTATATTCGCCTTATGATCTCAAAAAGATTTAAAGATTTTGGTTAATGATAATTGGGAAGCATGGCTCTTTTTATAGATTTCAAGATTTTGATCAATGGTTTAGTTTAAGAGGTAGAGATAGATGATCAACAATTGAGATTCAACGAGATATCCTGATTTAGATAATTACGATGTGGAACTGGCTTCATGATTGAGATAGACTAAGTTAATTGATTTGATTGAGAGGTGGAACTAAGAGCGAGTGACAGTTAGAAAGGTGGAAGTAGGGACTTAATTAGTATTAAATAATTATTTAGTTGTGTATGAGAAATAAATAAAATAAAGTTTTAAATTAATTTTCGAGGAAGTTGCTTTTCCAAAAAGTGAATAATTTAATAAATTAAAGAGCTTATTTAATTAGAGAAGGCTTAGTTAGCTAATTAAATAATTAAAATAATTATTAAATTATGAGAAAGAAAGAAAATATGATTTAATGAAATAATATAAATTATTTAATCAACATTGAGAGAAAGTTAGATAATTAAATAATTAAAAACCATTTAATTATGAGAAGGGATGGAAATGTTGATTTTTGAATTAGAATTAGAATAATGGTGCTTAATTAATTAAATAATTAACATTATTTAATTAATTAAGAGGAAAACTAGTAAAAGTGTTGCTTGCAAGCGTTGGGGCAATTTTAGGTGTCTAAACTAACCAAAGACAATCAAAATTGGATCTCTATTCTCTAAAGAAATATCTAGATTCTAAACACCCAACCAAAATCATCACAATCAAGGACTCTCTGAGAGGGACGATAGTATGGAATTGCACATTGGAGTGTAGAGATATAGTAACGTAATATGTAACTTGGGACATATGAAATGGGTGGAGTGCTTCATTTTGGAAAGATTCTTTGGACGGATATCCCCCTTTGGAAAACAACCTAGATCTCACCACAATAAGAAATGCCACTTTTAGAAGTTGGGGACAAAATGTTATAAACTATATCGTGATGTCACTATAAATTATTACAGGACAATAAGTCCCCATAAGAAAAAAAAAAAAGAACTCATAAGACAATAGAGCTAAGAACACTCACCCTATCCAATGATGAAGACATGATCTAAAGATTTGGAAATAAATCTAGTGAATGTTAGAGTAGTCATATTATAGCTAATAATTAATTCATTTAATTATTCGTCTATTATACTCTACGCTTAAGTTAAACTTAGGCATCTCATTTAGGGTTTTCCCTTTAGGGTTTTAGTATCCTTTTATAAGGATTCACCACTTTTCATTTTGTACGGATTTCTTTTACATCTCATTGTAATCTAGAAACATATTGTTAATATATTATTTTCTGTTGCATACGATGTCTCCTTTGGCTTTTTGGCCGCCATAGTTTCTTTCTATCTTCTGTCTTTGCTTCTTCCATGTGACATGTTTGCATGCAGGTGTTCTTGGGAGATTAGCTTTCAGCCTAATCTAACATGGTATCAGAGCTTTCCTGCAGCTAGCTGTTCTATTTTTGTTGAAGAAAGCTCTTTGCGGTACGAGGGTTTGAAGCTTTCAGGCTTTCTTTGGTAGTTTTTATTGGATCTGGGGGGTCTCTATTTTTTGGAGCACTTTGGACCAAAATTGACCTCACTATTGCGTCCGAAAGGCCCCAAAACCCCAGAATCCATATAAAAATCGTTCGATTTGGACACCGGAGTGTCTGGGAGATTTTTCTGGCCTTCTAGGGCCGTACAGGCACGATTTAAAAAACAACAACATTTTTTTCATTTTTTTTGGCATTTTTGGCATTTTTTAGGGTGCGCTGCTCGCGCACCACCCCTGGCCCACCCGCCACCCTGCGACCACCGTGCCGCCGTTGGCCTCCGGCTCCTCCGGCCCCCGCCGCCCTCCGCGGCCCCCGTCGCCTGGCCACCGCCGCCCCCGCCGCCTGGCCACTGCCGCCCTCCGCGGCCCCCGCCGCCCGACCCACCGCCGCTCCACTCTAGGGTCTGTTGCACAGGTGCCGCTCCGCTCGGCGCCCCCCGCCGCTCCTCCCGGTGCTCCGCTCCACCCACGGCTCCCGCTCCGCTCTGCTCCGCTCCGCTCCGTTCCGCTCCGCCCATTTGGCGCCGCCCGGGCCCTTCCAACCCCTTTTTTGCTAGCGGTCGGTCCTATGGGAGACTGGGGGCTCTAGGTTTAGCCCTTGCGTGTGCCATGCGCCCAGGGGCCCATTTGTTTTAGCCCCAGGGGCTTAAAACCTAGCCTTTAGTGCATTTTTGGGCCCTTCTCACCTTTTTTGCTCTATCTAGAGCATACAGAGGCCTTTTTTGGACTTTGTTATATCGTCGGAAAGCTCTTTTTGAGCTCTTTCCGACCATGGTGGTTAGGATTTTTGGTTCTATTGTTTTGACATCATTTTTTTTGTCAAAGTCTGATGTCTTCCTTTTGCCTTCCAAGAGCCCTATCTTGCTCATCCGGACTCTATTTTTGGCAAACCAGATATCGTCGAAAAGCTGGTTCAGTGAGCTATTCAGTTGCAGGGGTATTTTTTCTAGATTCTACTCCAGGTTCTCTCTCCTCCAATTTTTAAATCTTTCACACTCTGGCAGATTACTTGGGTTCTACAGTTCCTGGGATCTCTTCTTCTGATCTTTCTGGCTCACTCTTCTTTCTGACTTCTGAGCTTGTATGCTTCTCTTCTATAGCATTTTTTTATTCTGTAAACACACTATGATAAAGTGCCTTCTTCTGCATTTCTAGGATTTTGTACGCCTTGTGTGTGTTGTACTTGCACTTCGTTATAAAGTGCCATGGGGGGTTATGATGTTATGCCATTTTGTGCTCATCCACCTTTGTCAAGTGAGCATACCTTCCATGACATTAGCCCATGCTGTGTGTCGGTGACACCGCCCTTTATCCTATGTTTGTACTTCTGTTGCACTGTTGGTGTTCCTGATTTTTCTTTCTGCAGATGTTTCTGGCATTTGCATTTCAGTGTTCCTATCACCTCTCCCTGTTCAGCATTATGGGGGGGGTTCACCTGTTGGTTCTATTGCTTCCTTGGTTCGATTGATCAACTCTTTAGACTTTGTCTTCTCTACCTGGTCATGCACTTTAGTGGGGGTTCCAGCAGTTACTTCTGACAGTGTCTACAACTTCTTGCTTCGGAGATGCTTCTTGCTCATTCTTGTTCCTTTCTTTGGGACTTTCCCTAGATTGGAGGCTTAGTTTCCTTCATCTAGTTTATTTCTTGTACTTGGGTACCTTATCAGGCCTAGTTGCTGGGACCCATAGTTCCTTTCATGCATCCTTTAGTCCTTATTTGTTTATCTTCTCCCTAAGTTACACTTAAGGGGGGGTGTTAGAGTAGTCATATTATAGCTAATAATTAATTCATTTAATTATTAGTCTATTATACTCTACGCTTAATTTAAACTTAGGCATCTCATTTAGGGTTTTCCCTTTAGGGTTTCGGTATCCTTTTATAAGGATTCACCACTTTGCATTTTGTACGAAGTTCTTTTACATCTCATTGTAATCTAGAAATATATTGTTAATATATTGTTTTCTGTTGCATACGATGTCTCCTCTATCTTTTTGGCCACCATAGTTTCTTTCTGTCTTCTGTCTTTGCTTCTTCCATGTGACAGGTTTGCATGCAGGTGTTCTTGGGAGATTATCTTTTAGCCTAATCTAACAGTGAATACAAAGTGAAATTTGGTTATAAGATAAATGAAGTTGTTATGGCCAAGTAGAATTGGCCCCTTAGTCTATTTCGAAACAAGAAAGTTATTCTTAAAGAAGGATTTTTTGCATGGTTATCCCTTCAGAATTCCCATAGAAGACATACTTAGAAAGCTCAACACTCATGGCCCAAGTAGACACGTTTTATGCAGAGTAGGGGAAGATACAACATACAACCTTCTCCTTGTATGTCCTTTTGTTTGGTATTCCTCGACTACTTTCATAAATAAACTAAAATGACATTAGCTCCCTCCTGAAAGATATTAAAAAATTTCTTCATATGTGGATAAAGATGTGGTAAAGATACTATTTAGGAGCATATTAACATCTCTTCCTTCAAGTATCATTTGGGATATTTAGAAAGAGAGAAATAGGAGAATTGTTTAGGACAAAGAAATGAGCAGGGAGGCACTAGCTCAAAAAAATGAGGTGGTTGTGGTAGAATTGTTTAATGAAACAACATAGAATATGAACATCAAGAAGAGTCAATTCACTAACTGGGATTATGATTTAATGAGAAATTTCAATGGTCTCAAATTTTCCCCATTCATGGGACCATGAAGGTTGTTCTTCCTTTGAACCCTTGCATTAGAGTCACATGGACTGCCCCAGAGCAGGACCAGATAAAGATAAATTTTGATGGTGACTCAAAAGGGAACTTGGGTATTAGTGGGGTTGGTTGCATTGCTAGAGATCACATGGGAAAGATTATTTCTTAAAGGCTGGTCATCTTCAGGATTGCTACCAACAATGAGGTTGAATTCAAAGAGGCTCTGATCGAATTGGAGTGTGGTAGGGATCTGAAAGATATTGATTTACATCTAGAAGGGAACTCCCTATAAATTGTTATTGCTATCCAACAAAAATATACACCCAATTGGAATATTCAAAAGTGGGTATTGTTGATATGGGAGTTGGTGGGAACAATTGAAAATTTAAAAGTATCTCATGTGTACAAGGAAGATAAGGAAACAAAGGATATGTTGGCAAACTTGGTCATTGACACTCCTTGTTAGATGTTTGACATGGGAGGCTTCATGACAATGGATGGTGAGGTGGTGCTTGGGAGTATAGTTGATGTTGATTCATGAGATCCTTGTGGGTAGTGATATCACGATAATTATTTCCACATATGATAGTTGTTGTGAGCGTACAAAAAGTTTTTATAATCTCCTTCTAAGGGATTTGGAAGGGACACGTGCTCTTGTCTATTTGTGGTGAATTAATCCCACACATTTGAAAGATGGTAGATATCATTGGAAAAAATTAAAGTCGAGCAAGCTAGGACACCATTTAGAAAGGATAAAGATATTCTCTAAGTTGAATGCAAGGTAATAATGTTTGAGTGCCTTCCTATTTGGATGATCACGTCATCACTATTTAACAACCCATGGTAATGAGATGATGTGATTTGAAGTCCATAAATATACACAAAAATGGTTTTGTGGGGCATTCTACACTGTCCCTTTGTACGATATTTGTAGAATGCTAAGTGGGCTGATTATGATGAATACTCATGTCCATCTAGTTTTGTAAACAAAACATGACTTTCTTTAGATATTATCCTGATAAAAGGCTCAAATGCATACTCGATATATGATTTGATGGTGCATGTAGTGAGAATGGTGTTGGGCAAGGAGTTTCCAAAAGCATATCATGACCACCTTGTTAATACAAACAATTCTTCTTTCTTTTTGGCCTCCTTGATCAATGCAGGTGAAACAATGGAAATGGCCAACCCTCTCTGCCAAGACATTTTCAAGAAGCAGTTTCTTAAATAGATTGGTGAAAATTTAGAAAATGTGGTCTTTGATTAGAGAATTCCTCTATCAAAAGGTTTCCATGTGCTATGTAGGAGGGGATAGAAAGTTGAGACATTTTTGCTTGTCACTTCTATTGTTCAAAATTTCCTGCCTCACCTTAATTTTGTAGTGGAGAGAAGTAGTGTGTTTATGAAGAAGTGACTTGAATTGACATCAGGGAAAGGATTTGGTTTTATAAATAAATGCAAGATGAAGGTGTACCATCCTAAAAAGTAAGCACCCTTAATCAAGTGCTCATTTTAGCCCCATTTTAGTATGTATGGGTTCCTACTTTGATTTTACTTTCTCCTAATGCGCATTGGACCTTTAAATTAACATTATAAGTCTTGCACTCATTCAATTTATTAAAAAAATTATGTGCCTCTCATATCCATCCCATATTTGGCCATAACTTAGGTTACAACTTCAGGACGTTAAATCTGCAGTAACAGGTATGTGCATGATCCTAATCGTTGAAAATTCATATATCTAGCAGCATAATTCCTCTATCATTTCTAGGTACACACAAATACTCCTCTATCTCCATCTTTATATTATTCATAGCTTTGAAAAGATCATACTTATTCATTTTGCATAGTAGCTTTATCTCTCTTCCTTCATTCCAAGCAACAAAAGGAACCAAAACTCCTAGAGCATAGATATTGTATTGATATCTCTTCCATAAAGGGATTTCCTAACATATTTATCTTGAAATGTTTTGGGTTCCTAATGTTCAATAATAGATGGGATTGATCCCTCTTGATCCCCATTTATTATTGCAAATTTGGTGAACCCAACTTATATTTCATTTAATTAGCATTTCATATAGATCCTTTCATTTCTTGTTTATGTATTTGCATTGACGAAACAAACAAAAAAAAATCATATTGTTTCATGCAAGTTAAAATATTGTTTTCAATTAGATTAGTTTCATAATGCATATATTTTCACATGGTGATAGTGTCTTAGTAATCCTCTTATCACTTTATCCCTCTCCTAAGGACTCTTCTATCCATGATAACATATCAATGTGAGAAGATGTTTTTAACCCTTCTCTCAACAATCTCTCTCATTGGGGAGAAGCATTGAAGGTGGGTGTTAACTCTTCTCTTGATATGTGTCCCCCATGAGAATACCTTGGTGAAAGTTGTTAATTTCCCTTGCAATACCTCACCATCTATTCATTTCTATAACTTCCCTTTATGAATGAAGATTTAGGGAGTTATGATTATCCTTCTCCTAAAGTTTGTTCTATTCCCACTCTTGATGATCTTCCTATTTGGGATGAACCACTAGAGAAATATTGTAATAATTATCTCTCTCTCATAAAACAACCTTGATAAAAGAAGGTGATGTTGTGGTTAATACTTCTAATCCCTCTATGAATGATAAATTCATGTGTGATGTTGATCCTTCTCCTAAAATGGACCCCCTTCATGAGGATATTTTGGAGCAAGACGAGGATATTATTGGTACCTTCCTTGATATCACTTTATCGTCATTCAACATCCACTTTAGAGATGAATAATTAATGGAAATCCCTAATCCCTACTCTAAATATTATCCTACTCATGAGGATACCTTGGGAGAAGAGGATAATGTCATCATCACTTTCCTTGATGCTCTCCCTTCTAGTGATAAAACCATGAATAATCAAGAGCTTGATTAGTTCAATGTTTTTTTTTATCGGTAAAAGGCCGAGGCCAAGAGTTTTATTAATTATAAGAAATTATACATTTTGTGTTCAGTGCAGGCACTGGTAGGAAAGAATGGATAAATAAAACCTCCAGTCTTGCCTGGGACTTGAGTCCAAATTTTGAATTACATCATTTATGAAGGCATATGTTCATTTTAAAAGTTACATTAAAATTGACAATGATACATTTTTGCAAGTGTTTCTAGCATTTTTACATAAATATGCATATGTTGAATTGTGAAATTGCGTATTGCGTGAGTCTTTGCTTGCCTTTATATTCTTCTTCTTCAGTGTTTGGGGGGCCTTTTTCTATTCCTGCAATAAAAACATGTACTATATCCACATATATATAATTATCATAAGCTTTTGGTTCCTGAATAATACCTTTAATGTTGTTAGCTTCCCTCTTTAAGATGTTAAAACTATATACTTAGAGATTAACAGTTAAAATCATTGATACATATTCTCATTTTATTTTGATTGTGGCTTATTCTTATTTGTTGCCCATTAGCCTGCAAGCAAAGTCATATTAATACAGCCTAAGTGCACAACACTACAAAGAGCTTATATAAAGCACATATGTTTGTATCCTATCGAATTTACTCCCAGCTTTATCCTAAACATTCAGTTTCTTTGCTTCTAATATTATAACTGCCAGACAATATATCTTTATTCATTGCCAAAGAAAGGAAATAGCATATGTAGGACAATTTTTAAGCTAATTCATAACAAATTGAAAGTAAATGTGCATTTTGTTATAAACATTTGCATGTCTTTCATTTGAAGAGAAATTGAAAAGATGATACCATCAGTATTAGAGTTGTTAGAATGGCCATAATGTAAAAATTTAAAGCAATATAATGCAGGTTTGAGGATTCCTGTCTAGAAGCCAAAAAAAATGGCTCTGTGTTGACTTCAAGACAAGAGATCCTCAAATGATATTATCTCTTGCCAGTATTAACTGGAAGGGTCTATTTATAGGTTCCAGTTGATTATCTAAATGCTTACATTTGTCCTAGTATATCTAATTTAATATATCTGTAAGACACTTTTGCAAGAATATATACCATGAGAAAATGAGTGACTGTATTTCTATATAAATAGGAAGATAACCTTATACCTGTCTTTTGTTAGGAATAAAACAAATCTTGTAACAAGTGTTTCCTTTCTATCTATTTCTAGCTGGAACAATTAATATTATTGAAGAAAGTAAAATTCTGGAAGAGAGTAATCATTTTCTTTAGATTATGATAGAATGCAACAAGCAAAAAGAAATGAAAAAATGTTTCTTAGGTGAAAGATCATTGTTACTAAGGGAGTCTGTGCTAGTTTAGGATGTAGCATCCATTGCATTAGGGGTCTTGGGTGATTCCTCTTTCTTCTTTCTCTTCCTGCTAGGTTCAGAAATGTTTGTCAAGATTCTTGTGGTTTCTTCGTCTTCTGATTCACTAAAACCATCTATGTTAGTGTTACCTACATCATCCTCATGCCAATATGTGTAGAACCAATCCTCTGTTTCAGGTGTCCGAACATGAAGATAATAATACAGGAAGTCTAGGTTCCTTCTTATGGTGGGGCTTCTGGATATTAGTGTTTCTATGTCGTTAGTGTCCAGTATGGGAGATGATGGGGCGGGTTTACCATTTATCATTGGGGAGTTGTAGTATCTTGGTATTGTGATGGTCATATCACCCCGTATATTTTTGATTACAACATCCAAGCCACCTAGGTATTTCTTCTTGAATAGTCGGGTGCATAGTCTCCCGATATCATATTTGATTGGGTCTACTTGAAAGGCTGATGCTATGAACATAGATGGAATGTCAGAGTTGACATGGTAATGGTCATTGTTAGTTAATAATTCAAAACCTAGTATCCTGTAGACTACCCCGAGGGTTAAAACATGTGTGCTTAACATAGCATTCTTGAGTCTGTTTATATCTATAGTTCCTTCGAAGGCAATTTGTGGCTTCGAGCCTCTCAGTTTGATGGGGGTAGACATTGTTGCAGATATGGTAGGCTCTAAACACAAAGGATCGATTGTTGGATTGGTGGTGATTTACTTATGTATCAGTTAAAGTGGTTGTTCAAATTCTGTCTTTACAAATTCCCAACTCTTGAATTCCTCGGTCAATAATAAGGAGGGACTCTAAAAGATGGAAGGTGATGTTATCTATTACCAATGTTAATAGTCAGCTAGTATATTCTTAGAGGAATAGGTAGACTATTTTAATAGCGAGGAAGTAGTGTTTACTAATTTAGGCTTGATTTTATAAGATAATTTTTACAGGAGAGTTGCAGATGGTCCATAATTGATTATTAGTTGGTATTGAGCAGAGCTAATTTCGTGAGGTTTCTAATTTAGATGAGTTTTAGACTAAGTCTGTTGTGAGTGTCTAAATGGGTTTTGATAAATGTAGAGGATAAATAATACATATCAGTCTATATAATAGAAAGAGTATAAATAAAGATATATATGTATTTCTATATATATATATATGGATATATATATACATACATATATATATATATGTATATGTATATGTATATGTATATATGTATATATATATATATATATCTTTATGTATATATATGTGTATCTATGTATATATGTATTCTCTTGTATTTACCCCTTTTATTAAGTTGAAATTGAGGATATCCACATAACTATTTTGCGTAGTAAGATAGACTGTAAAGGCAAATTCTACATCTATACTAGGGAATGAATTAGCTAAAAAACCCTCTTGAATGAATCATTTCTTAGTAATCATAGTATCTATCTATTTAACCATATGTTCAAAGAGTTTCAAAGTATAAAATGCACTGTAGAGTTGCAGGGTTACTTTTTTAATACAAAATTCTATAGGCTAGCTATTCTTTTGAAATACGTAAACTTCTAATATAAATTTTTCTTACTATACTATCACATTCTAATAACTTATCTTAGTTACCACTGGTCTCTTCTTTCATCTGCTTGAATACTATCAGCGCTTCGTCCTCCTCACTCCTCCCCTTTAAACTGTGAGTATTGCATTTGGCATTTGGCGAGATGAATCCTACATTTTGGGCATCTTCTTCATAATATTCCCTGGGTATATTGTAGCTTTCTGCTTTCCAATAGTCTAGAACCCATGTTGTTGAAGGTTGATTTTCATGCATAGACTTCATTAGGAAATTCATGTTCCTCTTCATATCTGGCTAGAAGGTTTCAAAGATTTCTCCCTCTCCGTGGACGAGTATCGGTCGTTTCTAAGAGACTGGTATATTAGGAATGTGGTCCTCATTAGTTCTCATGTAAATTTTGGGATATGGGATTCATTTCTCCATGTCAATACAATGAATCACTTTGTCTAAACCTACAAGGATATCTTGTTTGAAGATTTTCCTTGTTGTGTTGATGATCTATTCTTTCGAGTAACCTGCTTCCTCTACTAGTGAGATGAAGAGGCCAACAATATGTCTATTCACATGGACTGTCTATTCACATGGACTGTCTATTCATTATCAAAGTAAAACTCCCCTAAAATGTTTTCCAGTTCCCTTCTACTCGCATTTGGAATATCCAGTAAAATGTTGTTCCACTACTCTGGTAATATGGGGCCTTGAAACACCATTTGTCTCTTCCCATTGGGAAAGGTGAGTACATTCATCTCGATCAAGGTGCTTCTTGCTGATTTTCTCTGTGTATCGATACTAATTTAGAATGTATGCCTAGTATTTTAGGTATATCTTTATTCTGCGGAAGTTCTGGATTAAATTGTGGGTATTTACTCAGCTTTATTATCTGGGCTTATGTAATTGTGCCTTGTTATGATGATGGTTGGGATTGTAATTGTGTGGGAGTTTATGCATTGATGTGTGTGGAGATTTTTTTTAAAGCCAACTCGTATATGATTAGTATAGGTTTTATTCATAATGTAGTAATTGGAGACTTGTTTAAATAAATGTGAATGGGTATTCTCGTGTTAGGAGATTTTTTTAGATTTGGATAGTCTTTTAATGATTGAGGGTTGGTTGAAGGATTCGTAGGGATTTTGGTTTGTGATAATTACTATTAATGTTATGTTATAGGTTTTATTATTTATTTATTGTGGAATTAATGGTATTTAGTTTCATAGTCATTTAGGATTGCCGTTACTATTATTGTGTTGATGGTTTTATGAATTTCAGATAACAGCTGGAATTTACTAAGTTTGGGAGTTTGAAAATTAGTTAATTACTGCCACTTATTTTATATGATGTTCTAACATAGTTTCTATTGCGTGTTATTATCAATTCCATTTTATATATTGGATTTTGTGACCTTTATTAAGTGTTAATGAATTCAGGATTTACGTATCTTTTTGATTTTTCCGTCTGCACCTAGGTTTGCTAGATGGTCTGCTATTTTGTTACCTTCTCAGCATATATGTTTTATTTTGGTATTTTTGAAAGTATTTAAGTATTCCAGGGATTTTTTAGCTATTTTAACATTGTTGCTTCAGTGGATAACATATCCTATGCCTGATATCCCAGGATTTCCTCTAGCAACTCCATCAAAATTTAACTTATACCATCCATGTTTTGGTGGGGACCACTGGCATTGAGCTCTAGCAGGTTTACTTTTTGATCCCCCCTGGGCCAACTTGGGGTGGTACAACTAGAATGGTCCAATTTTTTTGTATGGAATTATCCCATGAGGAGAAGGTTCCTTCTATGTGATGTGTATTTCTAAACCTATTATTTAAAGTTTCGACAATGCAATTCTCAATTTTGTTGAGGAGGGCATTCATGGTCATCTAAGTGTTTTTGAAAATTCTTCTATTTCTTTCTTTCCAGAGTTCCCAAACTACTATGGATGGTGTTATTTTCCAGATATCCTTATACATGTGGAAATTGAGCTTTGTGGGCCATCAATTTATAAATTCTATAAAGTTTCGTTGTTGGCGGAGGACCAGTTTAGTTTAGATTTTACATTTTCCCAACATGTTTGTGAATAGGGGAAATTGAATAGGATATGATCAATAGACTCTTCTGCATGTTGGCATAATGGACATCTCGAGGGACCTTCAGAGCTAAGTTTTTTTAAACCATTCTGCTATACGAATTCGTCCTTGTAGAGCTGCCCATAAAAACATTCCTGATTTTGGTGAGCAAGCTTTATCCCAACAAAGTTTTAGTGGTAGTTTGGTTTTTTGTGAGTGTAGGTTTTCCAAGATGAGGTTATAACTATCCTTAACATTGTATTTTCCATTATTGGAGCCAACCCAAATTAAATTTTCTGGCTTATTTTTAAGGATGAACAGTCTATTATTGAGGTTGATCCTAAACATCTTTTTTTGGTCCTCATTCAGAGATGTTTCATCCAATGACTTCCAAGTCCATCCCGTAGTGTTAAGTCGGTCTATATTAATGTAGTGAGAGAGTTTGTCTCCCCATTCTTGTTTAAGGATTTTTATTTATGTTGGGGTCGATACATGTTTTGTCAAGAGCTTGATATCCTCCCCAAGAGTCTTCCCAGAATAGGATATTTTCACCATTGCCAATATCCCATGTCAACTTTTTGTCTATTATCGGTTTGCATTCCATCATGAAGTTCCATATTCATGAGCCTTTGACATGGTTTTTGGTTCTGAAAATGTTAAATGGTTCAACATCTTTAATATATTTTTGGAGGAGGATTTGGGCCCATTTCCTTTCAGGATGTTTGTACATGTTCCAGACTAGTTTAGCTCCTAAGGCTTTATTTTGCCATTGTATGTTTTTTTTATCCCTAAACCTCCATTCTCTTTAGGTTTACAGATATTATCCCAATTTGTTAAAGCCATTTTCTTATTTTCAGATGTTCCTTGCCAGAGGAAATTTCATAATTTTGATTTTATCGTGTTATTAATCCCATTCATGATAGGAAGGATTGACATCTGATAGTTTGGGATAGTTGAGAGGACTGATCTGATCATTGTAGGCTTACATGCATTTGAAAGCCATCTACCTTTCCAAGTATTTATTTTTTTGGTGTAATTTGGTATATATGGGCTCCCATAGGTTGGTATTTCTAATACCTTTATCTAGGGGGACACCTAGATATTTGCATGGAAAATTACCTACTTTAAAACCCAAAGTCCTGCAGATTTTAGTTTGAAGGTTTGGACAAGTGTTTAGAAAGTATATTTTGGATTTGTTTGGATTTACCATCTGGCCCGAGGCCTTCATATATTTGGTAAGGATAACTTCAAATTCATTTTCTTCTTTTATTGTTGCCTTTCCAGGTAGGATGGTATCATCTGCAAACTGTTGGTGGGTAATGTTTGGGATGGATTATGTTAATCTCACACCAGTAATCTTCTCACACCAGTAATCTTCCCTTCTAAGAAATATTTTTCAACGTTCCATCCAAGGGCATCCACCATAATGACAAAGAGGAAGGGGGATATGAGGTCACCTTAACGAATGCCTCTCTAGATGTTAAAAAAACCTTCTGGGGATCCATTGAGGAGGATGGATGTTGTTGGTGTGGAGATACAACTGAAAATTGTAGAGATCCATCTTTTAGAGAATCTGAATGCCTCTAGGCATTTACATAAGAATCTCCAATCCACCTTATCATAATATTTTTGGATATCGAGTTTAACAAGCATATTTGGTTCTTTGTTATTTTGAATTGTATGGATGATGTATTGAGCTATGATGATCCCTTCATGGATAGATCTATTAGGGACAAACCTCGTTTGCTCTTTGGCTATGATTTTTGGAAATAATAATTTCAGTCTATTTGCCAGTGCTTTGGAGTATATCTTGTAGATGGTGTTGCAGAGGGCTATTGGTTTGTAATCTCCAGGTTCTTCTAAATTACTTTTTTTTGGTATAAGAGCTAAAAAAGTGTTGTTTATTTTGCTTAGGATTGCTCCAGAGTTTCTGGTGGATTCTATAGCTTCCCATAAATCATTTCCAATAAACCACCATCATTTTTGAAAGAAGAGGGCGTGAAACCCATTAGGTTCGTGGGCTTTATCTGGTTTCATCTGGAATAGAGCATTTTTGATTTCTTCCATGGTGAATTTGCTATTAACCATTTGTTATCTTGTTCTGTGATTATTTTGGGTATACCAGGAAGTAATTCTTGTTGGGATTTAAGGTTGGAGGTTTCAAAGTTGTTGAGGATATTCGTTTAGTATTGGATGAATTCGTTGGAGATTTCTACTGGATCTTCAGTGCAGATCCCATTCAAGTTTTTTTTTATTTTTTATTTTTTATCTTAGTTATCCTATTAATACTCCTGAGCTTAGTGTTGTTATGGAAGAATTTTGTATTTTTGTCTCCCTCCGAGAGCCATGTCTCCCTAGATTTTTGTCTCCAGTATATTTCCTCTTTATTTAGAATTGCTACTTGTTTGGATAGTAATTCTTTTTCCATTAGATACCTTTCTTCATTCATACCTAGTTTTATAACCTCTTCATTTACTTTATTTCTTTCTTTCTCAATTGTGAGTTTTCTTCAAAGATGTTTTTAAAGTCATCCTTATTCCATTTAAGTAACTTCCTTTTTAGTGATTTGAGTTTGGCCATAAAGCAAAACATTTTAGAACCTTTGAATTGGTCCTCATTCCACCATTGTTCTAGTTTAGAAAGGAAATCTTTATGGAAAAACCACATGTTTTCGAATTTAAATGGGTTGTGTTTTGGTTTGGTGTCTTCCTTAATGTCAAGTCTGATCAGGAAGTGATTTGAACCACTGATGGGGAGTATTTATGAGGTTAGTGTTAGATTTGCAGAACCTAGATCTCCCTTGTAGAGAAAGCGATCTAGTTTTTCTGCTATTTGGATGAAACCTTGTCTTCTATTATTCCAAGTAAAGGTTCCATTTGTGCACCTAATATCTAGAAGGTTAAGATCTTTGACCCATGAGGTGAAGTCCTTTTGTGATTGTTGAATATAGGAAGAGCCTCCAAATTTTTCACTGTAGTCTAATATCGTATTGAAGTCTCCTTCAATAATATGTGAGCCAGGGTTATTATTTATAAAATTACCTACTTATTCCCATAGTGATCTTTTATCATTATTATTGGTAGAACCATATATATTGTTAATAATGAATCTAGTGTTGTTAATAATTTTTATCTTCCTTGTATCCCAGAGAATGGCAAGACCTCCTGAGGCCCCGACAGAGTATGTCCATTAAGATTTCCATATTCCTAGTTTGTTTTCTAATGATTTAGCTTCTTCTTTTCCCTTCCCTACTTCAAATAGATTTGTGATTTTGACCTGATTATCTGCTTTGTCGTCCCTAGATCTAAGTTCATAGGTAGACTTCCTTCCTCTTTTTTTGGGGACTTTGGTAATGACAGGGGCATCAAGCCCATCGATTGTGGCTGCAATCCCTAGTTCCTCATTTTCTTTTTTAATTACAGGGGATACTTTTCATTTCCCGAGTTATATATAATTTCTTTGAGGATATTGTCTTTAAGCCTGGATAACTTGTTGTTGTCATCCATTGCTTTAGTGGGATTGTTTGGGTCTTTTTCAGAGTTTCGGAAGATGTTTTCACCAATTTCTTCTAGAATTTGTTCCTCATTTAATTGACAATCAATGAAGGTATGTAAGGCTTCCAATTCCATAGGGATACTAATTTTTGGTTGAGAATCAGAGTTCATTGAAGGACTGTTATTTTTAATTCTTCTCTCAGGACTTGTGGAGTTGTTTGCATCTAGTGCATCTTTATAAAAGTATAACTCATTGTTACTAATTTTTAGTTCCAGTTGAGCTATTTTACCCGTGGGGCTGCTTCCAGCAAAAGTACTCACGATGTTACCTCTATCAGTTTTGCTTGTATTAGGACTGCCATTTTGGCTTACTTTGTTTAACTTATTTTCTTTTATAGCTACAATCTCATCTTTGTTGGCTAAATAGTTTGATATAGTGTTAGTGGTTCCTTCTACTCTTTTTATTTGATCTTTTTCTGTTACAATTTTGCCAAAACTTTTGTCCATTTCATCGACAGCTTTGAGAAAGGAGTCTTTCGCAAGGGAATTTACCTGTATGTTATTAAGTTCTAATTCTACAAATTATTTTACTATTTCTGCCTGATCCCTCACTAATAATAAAAAATTTCTATATTCATCCATGCCAATGTCTTTATCAGAGTTATTACAAATGATTGTATTAAGAAAATCAAAGCTATTATTAGGGGGTGTTTGTTTTTTATTGCTAGTTGGGGATGACCCAATGTGCGGACTATGTAGGCTATGTAAGATTTGTTTCTTTTGAGTTATAATTTTTCATGAGGTTGTGTTGACTGGGGGATTATTGTGTATTGGAAGAATAACAACATCCTCGCAATCCAGTTTAGGGTTAGGCATTTTAGCAATTAGGTGATCGGGGTGATTAATAATAAGATCATTATCAATATTGTAATTTCCTACAATAAAACCACCCAAATCTGGATTAAGCTTGATCTATAGAGATGGTAGGAAAGGGGTAAATGATTGATTCTGTTTTCTAGTTGGAGGGGGTGAGAAAAACCTAGGTTTAATCTTGATTTTTCCATTCACAGTCGAGAGGATAATGGGTTCAAGCCTATTTATAGAATTATCCAACTGTGTAGCAATTTTAATATTTGAGTTGTCAAGATAGTTTAAATCTAGATCTACAAATTTCCCAATTTTGTCGGCAATGCTAATTATAATGGTACTGTGTATAAATTCTACATGTAAGTTAGGAAGGAGGATCCATTTGGTAACCGCTAAATTATTAACACAGGAAGGGTCAAATTTTGGGCACCATTCAATGAACAGAAAACCATAGGAGTTAAAATTCGGGCATATGCCCTCGAGAAACATTTCTTTTACTTCTAAATCTAAACAATCAATAAATAAAAATTCGTTATGCATAGTAGATATTTTACCTTTCCCAAAAATTGAGACCTAAACCACTTTTGCAATTTTGAGATAAGAGACTCCACTACCTAACCATTTTGCATAGACACCATGTTTCTTACAGTAGGATTCCATTCCTTTCACATAAATAGGGTTGATTTTTAGGACGTTACTCTCTTTATTTTGTGTTTAGGGAGCAGAATAAAGGGATGGTCCATGGGAAATCTTATGGGGGAATGGCGCAAGATTATTTGTGAAGCCAAATCTCAAGTGGTTATTAATACGTTGAATAAGCAAAAGTTGGATAATGTTAATAAACCGTCAATATTTGTTATAGGCAATATAATATTTTATTTAATACTATAAATATATTACTTTATAATATATGTTTATATTTTGTTTAGAAACTTGTTTTACCAATTTAAAACATTAATATACAATATACATGCTTTTTTTATTATTTATTATATATTTATATTAATTTAGAATCCTTTTAAAATAAAGCATATTAACTAGATTTTTTCTTAATTTGTTATTTTTGCATGTATTACTAATTTATAACTATTTTCTAATTTTATATTATTTTTATCACAAATAAAAAATTTCTATATAATTTATTGTATATTATTATTAATTTAGAATATTTTCTAAATAAAACATGTGCATTTGGGAACTTGTTCATAATTTTTTATTTAAAAACTTGCAAAAATATCAATTTATAATTATTTTTTAATTTTATATTTTTTTTGTCACATTATTCTTATTATATATTATTATTATTATTGATTTATAATCTTTTCCAAATAAAACATATGAATTTAGAAATTTGATCAATAAATTTGTGATTTTAAAGTTAATAGTATAAATATTGTGTAAATTAGTTAATTTCAATTATATTTAATAATATATTTTTCAAAATAGAAATTAGATTATTTGCACTAGTTTATTAAGATTAAAATATTTATTATATGTAATATATGCATTACTAATTAAATTGATAAAATATTTAAATTTTAAAAAATTTATTACATTATTTATAAATAAAAAACAATTGACAATTATTAAAAAGTAAAATAAAAGACATTAAAAGGACCAAACCATTATTAAAAATTCATATGACTGGTAGGGATGACCGTCAAATTCCAGGTATGGAGGGAACATTTGGCCTTTGTTCTTGTTCTGCTGGATTAATCAATTGTTACCCATCCTTTAAAAAAAAAAGGAATGAATACGATAGTTATCCAAAATATTGGGAAAAAAGATACTACATTGGTTTTTTACTGAAATCATTCAAAATTACTTATGTAAATCGGAAATGTCATGCCTGCCAGAGATTCATGTAAAACCTAAAGGTGAAACAAAAATTCAGTTCTCATTAGGTACACCAAGTTGCAAGCCATTATTAAGGCTTGCAAAGTCTAAATAAATAGAAAAGAGCAAAATATTGACTGGAGAAGTGAATTCTGAAGCTTCTGAGTGAGTTGCCTTTGTTTGACAAAGAATTCAACATCATGTAAACTTTAAAGAAACACCTCTAAAAATCCATCAATAAAAACTTCATGATTGAAAAGTAATGCAGCGGCATCAGTTTCTGCTAAGATGATCAAAGCGATCAACAAAGTAAACTATCGTTCTCAACCAAGATTGACTAGTGATTCGGCATTTTTAATTGATAATATTGAGTTTGATCTTATTATCAATTCTGAAATGAGCGAGCAAGAACTGATAGATTTAAATTTGCTCCCTCATGAACCTATACCTGATAAATTGATTATGATGCCTGTTTCTACACCAGATACTGTAGGATAACTTCTAATATTGATGGATACTCCTGTATATACACTAAGAAAATCTGAGAGATTTACTGTTCAGAATTCATAGCTTTTAACGGCTCCAAGTTCAGTCCAATTGAAGAGGTTTTACTTGTTATGATTGACCCATTTGACGATGGCTGTAATGATTTGGCCAATGAAAAGATGAATACCATCTCTGAAGACATTGATTTATTTGAAACTTTGCATATTGGGACGGTGTCAGAGATTGTACCCATAGAAATGCTCCAGGTTTGGAATCCAGACACAACATCTGAAATTGCAGTTAAGTCCCAAACATTGTTTTTGTCCATTTTCTCAGCACTCATTTTCTGAGCCTTGAGGAAACAGAGAGCACTTCAAAGTGTTCAATTGTGAGTTCTAAAGAGTTATCACAACAATGTGTGGAACGTAACAGCAACACAAGTATTGGATCTATATTCCGATTCTGTATCTGAAACATTTCTGTAGATGACTTCTCTGTGATGTCCCAACCGTGAATTTTGAAATACATCAGTAATTTCTTCTTCCACATCACCTACAAAGAGAAACCTCTTCAATTAGACTAAACCTGGATCCGTGAAAAGGTAAGCACTCCTCTAGCAGTAGTATTTTCAGATTGCTCTGTTCTCTAAAAGGAACTAGTAATCCATTTCTCAGGCAAAAAGAGCAACTTCAAATCTTATATTTCCTGCTCACTCAAGGTCGTTATCTAATTTAGTTGAATCAGAACAAAATTGTACGGCCTGTAAGAGCTAGAGAAGCCTCTCAGTTAAACCTTATCTCACCCTATCAAAAGCATTTAATCGTCCAGCAGTAATTCCAGACTTCTCTGGCGTACAAAAGAAGCTGTTAATAATCCAAATTGCTAGAAAATGTTCGCCAGAACACAAATTCAAATCCAAAAATTCTTGATCTTCATTGCAGAACTGATAAGGTACCCTTCAGAATCATCATATATCCAACAGGTAAATTACTCAAATTGGAAAAGCATTCTGCTTCTCTCTGATTCCATTATTCTGCAGCGTCTTTTTCTTGGTTAAAATTGATTCCATTAATAACAGGAGTTTTAGAAGCAGCTGTCAAAAGAAGCAAACTTTCTCCGGAAGCTTCAGAATTCACCTCTCTAGTCATTATTACACTTCTAGTTTTTCTTTAAAATTTGAAAATCTTTTGGTGTGTACTTGTAACTCGGTATCTCTCGAGGAAACGGTGCACTCAGCTGAAAGCCTGAAACTCTATCTTCCAGCATACTCCTTTGCACTGGTAAAATCATGTTCCTTCTACTTGCTTAACTTTACAGAGTGCCGTATGGTAACAGAAGAATTAGTACTGAAATGAATCCCTGTTTCGTTATCATTTTAACTCACAATATTGCTTATACTCTGCACTTCAAAGAAAATACAGAGCAATTAATCAATATGAAATTGAAACTCACATTGCATTCCAGAGTTGATCAGATAGGCATAAAGTTATAATAGCAAAACCAGAAATTATATGCCAAGCTTGAATTTTAAAGCTAATCCACGGTCATTTCTATTTGGGAAAAAGAAAATACAGGCTGTAGACAAGAAATTAACAGGTTGCATACCAATTGACCAAAATCACACAGTGCCCAAATTGCATGTAAAATTTCATTAGCAAGCCACAATTTTGATATATAAACAACATTTTGTTCTACGTTCAGCTCCAATTAAAATTAAAAGAAAAAATAGAGATCTTTAAATTTAAAGCTTCCCAATTTAGTAAAGGTAAAAAACTAGATTTACAGAAGTCCTACAAAGAAAAGAATTTAAGCAGGCATGCAATGCACAAGAACCGCATTTGCTATTCCTTCAAGCTTTCTGCTTTATAAGTTAACACTACAAATACGAAAACATGAAATAGGTTTGTAGTATATCTAGATTTTCTACTCTGTACCTGCATCAAACCAAAAAAAAAATGTAGATTTACAGGTCTCTTACAACGAAAAATGGATTTGCAAACAAAACCCCAAGAAATGAATAAACATTGAGAAGACTGATGAATTGATGAGTCAGATTTAACCCATTGTCATGGGGTTTAGCACTCACGTCTCAAAGATGCTTACGGTGAAAGCAACAAATCAAACCAACCTGAACTTATATTTATCCCTGGCGATGAGGGCCTTGACAAGGATAAGCTATCCAGTGCTCCTTTAGCCCAAGCAAACTTAAACTATCCAGGTTTCAAAATCAATATATAATACTATTCTGGCTCAATCTGGCTTTCAACCATCAAATTTTAAAGCCGTAGAAGCCATATAAATTTTAAAAAAAATCTCCCCAAAAAATTACTTGCTAGAAAGAAAAAACTGAATCAAAACCATATAAATTTTAAAAACGTTCTAATAAAAACAACTAAACCCAAAACCTTAAATCCTACCAAAACAACCTACCTGCTAAAACAACTAGATTTCCAAACGCCAAAAATCATATAAGTAAATAGAAAACTAGATCTTGTTTTTCTTGCATGTAAGACATACCAGACATTATGCTCTCCACATATGCTTCCTTACTGGATTCTTGTGTTTAACCATGTACCTTGTTTGGTCAAAATTTCCTTACTGGATTCTTATTGCTCTTTAGCTTATTGGAGAGCCTCCACTATCTGCATTTTCTCTCGCCCAACATAATTAGTTAGGGCTGATGTAAAAATCAATTAATTGAGCAAAAAAACTGCAGGCTAGAGGAGGAGCTCCAGAAGGCTAGAGAGAAAGTAGAATCCTGTAAAAGAAATCTCAAAAGGCTAAAGAGAAGTAGAACATCTGCTGCAACACAGAAAAGCATGAAAATGATATCTAAAAATTGCCGGATCAGAAAATAGAGACCGTAATGGCGGCATTCCATTACTTTGAACGAAACATGCATGCAAGATGTGTTGGCAAACGCACAGGTAGAGATGCATGCAAAATGTGGAAATGCATACAGACTCTTAGGAATGACATGATTGTATAATATGAGCAAACTAGACTACACAGTCGTTACTCATCAGACTGATGAAATGTCACTCGTTGCATTTAGCACTCCCGTCTCAATGATGCTGAGGGTAAAACATCTAATTAGTAATATGTATCATACAGTAGCACATAGAAATAGAATTCGTGAAATGAACAGTCTGTAATGTAAACCGAATCGATAGGATTGAATCTATCAAAGTTAATCATGTTATAGAATGAGATGAAACTGTAGGAATAAAACTAACCAAAATAACCATAAAATAACATCAACTAAAACTGGCAAATTGAAACAAATGCAATACACATTCCAGTACTGTCAATAAATATGAACCATCTGATAGCTTCAACTTAAAAAGTAGCGAAATCGATTAAAAGCAACAAATCAAACCAATCTGAAGTTGCTTTTATCCCTGCCGAGGAGGGTTTGACCAGGATCAACTGTCCCAGCACTTCTTTCAAGATCAATATCAATATATTCTGGCTCTAACTGGCTTTTAATCCTTAAATTTTAAAACCCTAAATGCCAAACAAAACTGAAACGACTGAATAAAAAAAAACTGAAACAAAATCATCAAAATCATATAAATATAGAATACTCCTAACCCAAAAATCTCAACTGCTCAAAACAACAGAAGTCCTACACACCATTCTTCTCTTAAAAAACATTCTTTTAAGAAACATTCTTCTCTTAAAAACTCATATTAGGGCAGGTCCCCATGCTGCTGCTCAAATTTTAGGAGCAAATTGTGGAGCTAGTGGTCCCATGATTCTTATATTTTACTGCTTATTTTTTAGCGGCCATCATAAATAGCAGGTTTGAATAAAATTATTAGCACTTGCACCTAGAAGAGGTGCAATGGTCACGCTGATAATTAATATAATGGGGGGCTGAAGAAGCGAAAATCAAGTGTATTATCCTCCTCCTCCTCCTCCTCCTCCTTTTTTTCCTTTTTTTTCAAAAATTCTCCTATACCTCTTCCTTTTCTATTGTCTTCTTCTTCTTCTCCTCCTCCTCCTCCTTCTTCCTCTTCCTCTCCTTCTTCTTTTTCCTCTGCTTCTTCTTCTTCCTCTCCTCCTCCTTCTTCTTCCTCTTCTTCTTCCTCTTCTTCCTCCTCCTCCTCCTCCTCCGTCTTCGTACCACCACCACCACCACTCCCTCGATAAGCAATAACTACTTATCAATAGTCAAAATTATTGTTCTAAAGTGTGGATAACGGTGAAAAAACTCTCTTCCATATAACCGAATGCAGTAAGTTTTAGATTTTCTATTTCAAGATCAAAAGCTATAAAAAGACTCACTCTAGCAAAGTCGATTTGTCGTTAGCGTACATAAAGACTGCTAGTAACATCATGTTGTTGCCATTTAACTTGCATTTGCACCAATACCGATCGTGATACACTTGAAATTCAGAGTTAAGTTATTATGTTTCAATTAATGTTAAAGAATTATCATTTAGAAAAACATCTACCACCTCACATAATTAAGAAATTTTGAACGATAAATTGTTATTGATAATTGCCTATACGCTGAGCATCGGAAAGGAGTTCAGGCAAGTGAATTAATAAGCGGTACACCGCATACGCTCTCCATCTTACAACTCATACCAACTAATCAACTGTTTACCTAATAAATTAATAGATCAACCTGTAACCACATGGATTTGGTCTGCTCTGACTATAGACCCTATTTGCCCTAAGTGTGATCATACCCCCAATTATGTCACGACAATGTCACATTGACATAATTTATTTTAAATCAGATTTAATGTCCTAGGTGATTTTTTATCACTAAATTATATTAACTACTCTAGCCATACAATTCAAATCAATTCAAACCAATTAAAACAAATCAAATTCAAACATGGCTATAGTATTTAATCATAAGGGAATTAAATGAACCTCAATATATCTCATCACTTGCAAATTAACCCTTTCTCCTAGCCTAATTTATTTAATTAAGTTGGCCATAGTCCTATTGATTATTAAAAATCAATGAATTGTTTAAATAATTAATATTCCTATTTTTGAATGAATTAAATAAGTTTAATTCATTTCATTAATATTCCTCTAAACCCCAACCTAACCCACCTCAACCACTTTGACCCTAGGTTCAAACCTATCCCAACCCATTCACCCTTGCTAATCTAACTCTAATCCTAATTCTAATCCTAACTCACCTCCTAATGTTGTCACATTCCATTAAGGAATGATTAACAACTCCACCCACTTGAGAAAGTCAAGGAATCTCAAGATTTCTTTTCTCAAGTCCACTTTCTCAAGCCATCCTCTTACACCCTTCCCATGCTTCTTTAAGGCTCTCATTAATGCCTCATTAATGAAGATTCCTTAAGCCCATGTCTCCACTATGCCTATTGAATGCCTTTGGCATTTATTGTTGGAGATTTGCTTCTGTGCAAATAATTGATTGTATGTTTGTCATTGATGACAACATATAATATACAACAGTGTTCTATATGCAATTATCAGTACAGATGTTCTGGAGCTATACATATTCATTTCCATGGTGTATACATGTTCTAGATGCTATGTGCATTCACACTGAGTCAGATTTCAAGTTTCAGTTGAGTTATGTTAATCAGTTATGATAGTTACAGAGATTGAAGACTATCTGTGAAGAGCCGACGTAATTACATTATTTCTTGAGTTACGCCTATCTTTGGGATATGCGTGTTTGTATTCATGTTTAGTTATGCGTTAACGATAATTATCTAAAGGCACCAATCATGTTCTATCAAAATCATGAAGTTGGAGTTAATTTGGTGGAGCCGACTTTGTGAAGCGTCACGTCTATTCAGTATGAGTTGCGTGTTTCTAATCAGGTTGCGTAGATGATGTGGCCGACTAAAGAAGTATTGAAGGGACTCCTAGAGCCGACGAAGATCACATCCTTTGGAGAAGATACTTATAGTAGTTCAATTGATGAACGCCAAGTGTGAATGAAGGAATAAAGACAGAAAAAGTGTAGGACATAATGTTTGTTGTTTTGGGACAATAGAGACATTTCATTCATCAAGAAAAGATCTATGTGAAGAAGTGGAAGTGTACAACACACTGGAACTGATCAAGACAACAGGTCTACTCTAATAGTTCATCTATCAGATATAGTGTATATCTGTTCTACTGAAGGTTGCAACCTTCATCATTTTAGTAGTGAGCTTTTGGACAGTGAGTCCTCACCCTTAACAGGGTTACTTGTAAAAGACTCCGAACAGGGTCTTAACTTTAACCAGGTCTCTGTACTTATTGCATTGTAAAGAACAGCTCCTAACAGGGTTGCAAGATCTCCTAACAGGGATAATTATACTCAAGTACAATTCTTTGTGGGTGCTAATTCCCACTGGGGTTTTTACCTATTTGGTTTCCCCGTAACCAAAATTGTTGTGTTCTCTATTGAGTTATCAGAATGTGCATTTAATTTATGTTAATTGATATCTAAGAAAAAATAAGAAATCAAAGTAGCTGATAACTGATTCACCCCCCTCTCTCAGTTATCCTTTGGGACTATTCTAACAATTGGTATCAGAGCCAAGTGCCCTGGAGAGAAAGCCTAACAGCTTAAGGTAGATCAAATGACATACTTCAGGAAAGAGAGTCCTAAGTTCGATGGAGAAAACTATCTTGACTGGAAGAACAAAATGAGAACACATCTTCAGTGGGTTGGATTTGAGATCTATGAGATTGCCACTCAAGAAATTGAAGTTCCCACCTTGAAAGACCTTGTAGAAGAAGACTCTATAGTCAAACAAAAGGAAGTATTTACTAATAATGCAATCGCCAAAGAAGCCCTAATCAGTGCCCTATCCGACAGTGAATTTTCTGAGATCAAGAAGACAGATAAAGCACACTCTATTTGGAAATACTTAGAAGATATGTTTGAAGGAGACATCCAAGCAAAAAATGCGCGCAGAAAGACATGGAAGAAAAGGTACAACTTAGAAATGCTACCTAAAGAAAACATCAGAGCCTACAATCAAAGAATTAATGAAGCAGTTTCAGGTATCAGGAACAATGGTGGAGAAATTTCAGAGGAAGATATAATGGACAAACTAATGACCACACTAACAACAGACTATGAGAGCAAGATCAATATTTTAGATGAGACTATGCAATTTTTAAAAGACTTTAAGAGAGAGACTTTGATCAGCAAAATATCTGTATTTGAGATATCAAGATTGAAGGCTGAACCCAAAAGTGAGACAACTTTCAAAGCCTCAGTCCACAACAAGAAATCCATAAGCAACTCTAGTAATAATGAAGATGTGGATATAGAACTAGAAGAAATCATTGCAATGATTGCCAAGAAAGAAAGGAAAGGTAAAGGGAAATATGAAGGACAACTACCATTCAAATGTTTTTCATGCAACAAAGTTGGTCACTTTGCATCAAAGTGTCCTACAAGAGTCAAGAAGTTCATATCAGATTACAAGCCCAAGTACACTAAGGAATGTTATCATGCTGAAGATGGTGTAATTGATGATGATTCAAGAGAAGATGAAATTGGTTTCATTGCTATTAAAGACATTGAAAAGTTGCTTGAAGAAATGGACAAAGAAGATGAAGAAAAAGAACAAGAGTTAGCATTAGTTTCAAAAGCTGACATCAGAACTGACTGTATCATTTGACAGCGGATGTTCACACCACATGACAGGAGACAAAGATAGATTTGTACATTTGGACAAATACAAAGGTGGCATGGTTAGATTTGGTGATAACACTCCCAAACCTATCATAGGTAGAGGTTCTATCACCTTAGATGGAAAGAATAAAACAAATGATGTTCTTTATGTTGATGGTTTACATCATAACTTACTAAGTGTTGGACAATTGCTTGATAAAGGATATTAGTTGGAATTCAAAAACAACCAGTACATCATTAAAAAAAAGGAGACGTGATTGCATAAGGCTTAAAGACCAAAGGTAATGTTTTTCAGCTCAATTCAGAAGTAAGTTGTTTCGTTGCAAAAGTAGATGAGAGTTGGCTATGGCACAAGAGACTTTGTCATATCAATTTTGACAACATAGTCAAGATAAGTAATGTAAAGGCAGTAAGAGACCTTCCAAGTATTGCAAGACCAGTTGACACCATGTGCAGGGAATGTGTGATGGGGAAGCATGTGAGGACCTCATTAAGGAGCAAACAAGACTCTGCAGAAAACAAATTAGATCTGATACATACAGACCTATGTGGACCTACTCAAACAAGATCTTACTATGGAGAAAGGTATTTCATTTTGTTTGTTGATGAATTCTCAAGGATGATGTGGGCTGCGTTCTTGAAAGACAAATCTGAATCTTTTGAGAAGTTCAAAGTGTTCAAAGCTAAGGTTGAGAATGAATCTAGACTAAAGATAAAATGTCTGAGATCTGATAAAGGAGGAGAATTCACCTCTGACAAGTTTTATGATTACTGTGAAGAACATAGAATCAAAAGACAACTAAGTGCACCTAGAACCCCTTAGTAGAATGGGATTGCAGAAAGAAGGAACATAATAATACTTGACACAGCGTGCACTATCATGATTGAAGGTAAGGTTTATCATACTTATTGGAGAGATGCGGTCAATACAACAGTCTATACTATCAATAGAATACAATTAAGGCCAGGCGCAAACAAGACACCCTATGAACTTTGGTTTGGTAATGTACCTACTGTAAAATACTTTAGAATCTTTGGAAGCAAGTGCTACATCAA